>CABFWO010000870.1:122143-132143 GCA_902155825.1 Timema genevievae | reverse complement strand
AGTCGGCCACCATGACTTATATTATATTTACTCGCGAGAGTGATGATTAAAATAAAGGTACTGTTAATTGTTACTACCCAACTGGTTTTAATTATCTACAACTAAGCAAATAGACCCAATTTATTGCATATGATCCTTAAGTTAGACATTTTGTTAGGTTTCATGAAAAATAACTACTCTCGACAGTCAGACACCAATAAACCTGTTTATTTGCGCCTACCGGCTTACGTATGGTATATCGATTGTTTGTTTAAAATCGATTCTGGTAATCTGATCTACTTAGTAAGCGTTCTCGAGTTTTAAGAATCAAATAACGACTTGCTTATTCATAATTTGTTTTTAAATTGATTTTAACTAAG
Source organism: Timema genevievae (assembly GCA_902155825.1). Classification (NCBI taxonomy): domain Eukaryota; kingdom Metazoa; phylum Arthropoda; class Insecta; order Phasmatodea; family Timematidae; genus Timema; species Timema genevievae. The sequence continues at coordinate 131,784 of CABFWO010000870.1, read as the reverse complement.
AGTTTATTATTTATTTAAATATGTTATTGAAGTAATTGTAAAAATATTCAAACGTAGTCCTGCCTTATAAAATGAGAATGAACAAATTGGAGTCGAAAATATGTTCGTGTTTTAAATAGAATGCATTCTCAGAAATCTATATATCGCAAGAATCGAATATATTTCTTCTTTTCTACGCAAATATAGATAAGCAATATAATAATAAAATAATAATAAAACATACTTAAGCATTAATGAGTTCACTATTTCCAATGTATGTTTAATTGTTAAGCATGTTGTTTTAGTCTTTATTAAAAATATCTGTATGTAAAGGATTGAAAGTAAAAGGTAATTTAAATGTTGATATTAAGTTTGAAATTCCTAAATTAAACTTTTGACCTGAGCATAATCCAAACCCGTATTAAAGGTGGCAATGCATGGTGTAAAATTCAACCAGTGTAAAAGTGGCTTCTCTGGCATTAAAGTCAAATTATTAAATACCTTAATTTGTGGGGGGTTTTTTTTTTTGCTAAAAATGGTAAGAAAGCCAATTCAAACTTAAGTGGTGTATTGAAGTGAATAGAAAAATTATGGCTAAATTTATCTTTAAAGACTTTTTTCACTATTTGATGTATTTTGTTATATTTGGAAGAAGGCAGAGAAAAGGTGGAAATAAACATATATGGCTTTTACAATAAAATTAAGAACAGAGTTCACAATTAACAATGCTGCCACTGGACAAAAAGGTAACAAAAAAAATCCTAGTTTATTAATTTACTTCTATAACAATGGTCTTTGGTTGAGGAAAATAAGTTTTTTCGGGGATGGACGGGATCTCGAACGCTCTAGAAGTTGTCGGGAATTTGGGCGGATTGACTCTTTCCCATCACGTTTCAAGAGGAAAACAACACACTTATTGTTCTAGCAGGTACTGCAGGATCATCACTGTTCACTGTTAATCTTTTGTGGAAGGTATTTGTCTTTGTTATGCACAATGCTTAAGCGAGGGGGAGGGGGTGATGGGTTATTTTTAGGGCTGGGCCGATGCCGATTATTAATCCGATCATCGGCCGATTATCGCATAACCGGCGATTCCGATGATCGGTGTTTGAATCTCCGATTATTTATGCCGATTATTCAAAATGTGTGGATATATTTTAATTCCTAAGAAAATAATATTTTATCTCTGTTCTCTCGTATGTGATCTTTGAATAATTAGCTTGTTCTTAGCGACTTAGGTTTGAAATAAACAGCACATCCAACATTCCAAACAAAATATATCAAAATAAATATATTTACCATAGGTCTTTTTCCGATTTATGCACGTTATTAGAAATAAAAATACTCACAAGTAACAAATCTAATAATCATAAAATAAAATATTAGCAGATTGGTGTTGTTTTATTTCGATTTGTTAAAGATGCCCAAAAAATGAAACATCGGACGTAATAATCTCGCACATGCGCACATTTTGTTTTAAATGGAAACCGTTTTTCTTTTAATGCAAGTACAAAACTTTCCACTGGCAGGGAATTTGTTTCGCTCATATTTCAATATGAATTTAATTAATATATATTAATATTTAAATTTTACATTTTCTTTAATAGTTAAAAGTAAATTAAAATAAGTTTTAAAGTATTTCTTAAAAAAAACACGAAAAATAACTTTCGTTGCACATTATGTTATTTATTATTTATTTTATCATATTGAAGTAGAGATGGGCAAAATCGTTCTTTTAAATGAACGATTCATTGTATCTGGTTCAGTTCAATGATCCGTTCATTTTGACCCGTTCACCGTTCATTCGATTTTCTAAAGGTAGTTTTTATTTAAATGTAGTTAAAACAATGTTATTTTTCATTAAGATTATTTAAATTGTTAATAAAAAGATCGGATTACTGTTTAAAAATGGTGATGCCTTTTTATTATACTTTTTTTTAAAAAACCACTTATTTCTATACGATATTAATATTTAGTAGTTAAATTATGATGGAATGCTTTGTAGAATCACAAAAACCTATGTTATGATATATCTAAATCACAATTCACAAAAATATTACGATTGTTAAAAATTGTTTAATATTGAAGCCATATTTTAATAGACATTGGATGTAAAAATTCCTATTTCATCTAAAAACAAAATAGATGTAGGCCTATTCTCCTTGTGTGCAAAAATATGTGTGCCTTGATTATTTTTTATCATTAAAATTAAATTTAAATTTGCTGATTATGATTTGTCTTTGTCTAATGAAAGGGTCAGTAGGCCTATTTAATCATAAATGTGAAATCATATTGTAATTATCTAACATTTACCTGTATATTTGCTATTTATTAATGTGATTTGTTTTTGTTTAGTGATAGGTTCACTTGTCCTAACAATAACAATATAAAATAATAATTAAACAACCTTTACATTTTAAAAGCTTCTATTTAAATGTTATTAAAACAAAACTATATTGGACATTATAAAACTAGTAAAAGTAACTTTTTTTGCTTTAAGGGTCATTTTACTTTATACACTTATTAAAATTGAAAACAAAAATAATCGGCATCGGTGATTGGCCTAATCGGCAACAAATGATCGGCATCGGACTAATCGGCAAAATAGCTGATCGGCCCAGCTCTAGTTATTTTAATGTTTGTGGTTAGACAAAGTTGGGAAGCGCATGACTCATTGTGCTCTATCTATAAACAGTTATTTGTTAGGTCCAGCAAGAGGAGAGAGAGAGAAGGACAGAGGTATGATCTACTCTACTTTTTGGGGAATGGAAATGAGAGGGTAGGGGGGAGGAAGTAGCTTGCCAAGGTCAATTACTTACGAGTGATCAGCCTATATGTTGTTAGCAAACCAAACAGCTTGTAGAGATTACAAGGGTGTTAAACTAAATAACCTTTAAGAAGTGTCCATTTTAGAGAACATTTAGGGGACTTCAAACCTAGAGAGTATTTAAGAGATTTAAGAAGGTTAAAAAATAAAATTATTTTCTTTTCACTCTTTCAATAGTTAAATATAAAATACAATTGAAAAATAAATTAACCAACAAAAATGGTTTCCATCAATAATGTATTAAAATTAAACACTTAATTTGTATTATTAGATATTTGCTCTAAATTTTGCTATTTGAGTTGTTATTTGCCCACCCCTATATATATATATATTATGTTTTTATCTTATTTTTTTATTATTTGTATTATGTTTACTAATTTCAAAGCTTTTATAAGTTTCAGCACATTAATTTAAAAATTAAAGTATATATTTAATCTAAAATTATTATAAAGCATTATTTTTATAATTTCCCGGCCCTGTCTCGATCCCGATATTTTGATTCAATTTTGGTTCCACAGTAAAAATGTTATTCCCTTCATTGCTATTCTTTTTCTTTTTTTTAGTATGGGAGCTTTGAGTGGCTATAGGAATTCTAAGAACAAATGGTAACAGTGAAGTTGGTACTCTTTTTTTCTGACCATTTCAATAAAAAAAATGGCTAAAAACAATTACGCCTCCTACTTAATAATGAAAATGAGTAACTATTACCTAGGCTCCCCTTCATTTGGTATTGTCTCAGGAGTTACCGCACTACTAACCTTTACCTCAGTAAAATCGGTGGTGAGGGGATTGACCGCTGGAGCAGGGGTACACATGTCGTCCTCGGCTGGTGCAGACCTATTCAAACTGCGCCACTTGGACCGGCGCTCCAGGAACTGTCGAGAGAACTCGTGGGTCTCCTTTCCGTCCCCCAGGTACATGCGAGCATATTCTTTCACTTCGTATGGTGACTCAATGTCTCGAAGGAAGGCCACAAAAGTTGGGACTGGAATTAAATCACCGCCTTAAGTGTAGATTTTATTTATGTATGTATACACATATATATAGATAAACATTAAATGTTTCACTAAAAGCATATAATACCGTTTAAATATATAAGAATTCTTTCCCCTGTTATGAAATTGAAATGCTTCTTTTCAAAAAATCAAACACAAAATATTGAATTAACTATTACTTAAAATATTATATCTCTTTTCATTAGATACAGATCTAATTTATTTTTCTTGAAGCTAAACCTGAATTTTACATAAGAGACACAAATTCTGACTCTGAATCTTAGAAAATATAATAAGCTAAGAGGTTTTTGTTTTTATTCAATTTAATTTTGTTTGAATTAAGTGGTAAATTAATGGTTTGGATAGGGATGTTTAGTTTGTTATATATTTATGTTGGACTAAGATATTAGTTAGCATAGTAATAACTAGGGCTAAGATTTTTATAATTTAGCATATTTTTTTTTGCATACTTAGGATGTTGTTTAAGTGTATACAAATGTGTTTCATAAAAATCTAAGCTGAAAGTAAATTTGTTAGGTCATATTTTAGATATCTCTCTGTTTTTATGGCATATTTTCAGTTTTTCAGTAATTTTTAGGCATTTTTGGCATTTTTTAGTTATTTTTGAGTCATTATTTTGCATATTTTCAATATAAAGTACATAAAGCAAGAAGCAAGACTGAGGAGGTGGAATGCTTGTGTATATAACATCTGTACATGCATCACAGCAAACGATGGTGCCACCACGGCGGTAAGAATCCTTCCAACCCTCCCCTGTTTTCTTTTATACGGCATATTTTTTGTTTAAAGACTTTGAATTTTGCACAGAAATTGTAAAAAGTTAAATTGTATTTTAAGAGTTTTTTAAATCGTGTATAGGATATGTTTTTGGGCAATACATTTTCAGTTTGCCACAGAAACTGAAAATTAAGTGGTTTTCCTTGGTTAGTAAAACAAATAATTTATGTTGACATAGGAATAATCAAACAACTAAACTATATTTTTTAGATTATTTTTGTTTTGTTTCATGCACCTATTATTTTTTTAAATTAATTTTGCAAGGAAAAAAAAATTGTAAATTTTATTGGTAATTTTTTCTTTTTAAAGGGCATATTTTTTGTTTTAAAGAGAATATTTTTAGTTTTTTTATAATAAATGCAATTTTTAGAGCATAAAAATCCTAGTCCTAGTAATAACGCTCCAATTATAAAGATTCAAAATAAGTTCTATTTATTTTTTAATCTCTATCCAGTTACTTATTAGTTATTACATTCTTAAGCTCTCACGTAAAGCACTGTTGGACTTCAAAAATATTAGTTTATCCAACTATTATTATCTATGATACAAAATCAAATGAATGCTATATCAAAAAATAACATTTACATCATGCAATTAAGTGTTGAAGGTGTATTTCATGTATAGTCTGGTATTTAAAAGCCACTTTTATCATTATTTTGAGCTAAAAATATGTTTTCCTGCCTTTGATCTATTTTTAAAATGCAAGGATAAATATAGGTTATTAAATTTTGATGCTAGCTGTAGTTTCACTTATAAATCATTCAGTAATTTAACACATTGTTAAAATTAATATCGAATTTCACATTAAAAATGTAATAGCCCTTTAAAACTACTTGCGACCGGTAAACTAACTCAGTATTTTTCGTCCATTTTGAATTATCACTATTGTGATGTGGAAAGACAATGGAAGCCAACTGGATGGGTCACATTATGAAATTAAATGGCTTATTGAGTGATGTTATAAAGGCAAGATGGCAGAAAGAAGGGGACCAGGAATACCCCTAATGTAACTGATTGATGACCTCAAAAAAGGAAAACAGATGAAGTTTCAGGATATAAAAAGGAAGATACTAATAGAACATGCTGGAGGACCCTGTATGAAAATGGCAATAAGCCTGTCGAAAGAGAGGTGATGATGATGTTTGGAAATTGATTTCTTGTTCCTTACTGTCAACTGAAGCATGAAGGTCTGTGAGAGTCTTGCTGCACCACTGCATAAACTCGTCAGAGCGCTGCACGTTATGTTCAAAGAGTTTCATGACCACAGCCTCCTCCTTCTTGCTACGAGCCTTGCTGCCCCCACCAGAGTTCTTGTTACTAGAAGTCGTACTCCCACTGCTAGTTTTCACTTTATTGGCGTTATTCTTCAATGCTGTCGAAGATGATTTGGCAGGATGGGGGGTCATGTTCTCCCAGAAACCACTAGGGGTAGTAGCACTCACCTCTGAAAAATAATAATGTAAAAAGCATTTACACTAGGAGGATGCAAGTAATTACATTTTGAGCACGAGCCTGCATAGAAACTTAAGTTCAAACTTGATGGCTCTATAGGCTAAGAAAATTAGAGATTATTATTATTATTATTATTATTATTATTATTATTATTATTATTATTATTATTTTAGCATTGCGTCTTACTACCCATTCGGTATAGCTTATTGAAGTTTGACTATTTATATGTGTGTTATTTTGTTTACTTTTCTCTCTACTTGCCTGGATGTTGTTTGTAAAATGAGCTGTTGGTATATTATGTTCTTCACAATGTAAAACTACTAAATGTTTTAATTTTATTTGTTATGGTAATTTGATTTTAACTAAACAGTTATGTTATAAAATAACATATTTATTGAATTCAAGCTGGGTTTGTCTCGACTTTATACTATGAAGCTTTTTGAGAAGTAGGTTCAAGCTCGGCTGAAAAAAAAACTATTTCTTGAAGTGTCCTTTTGACACAAACATTTAACATTTGTTAGTTCTACATAGTAGGCCTATTGGACATCAACGACTTAGATAAAGATCATGAAACAGACTTTTGGGTCATAGTCAGGTATTTCAAACACTCGCCTAAAACTATCTATTTTAAGTAATCCACAGGTTAATTACTTGTTTAGATGGTGTAAAATATTTAAGCCATTAGTTCAAGAATATTTGTTATGAAATGGTTCTGCACAGTTTATTATCAACTATAACAGTAGTTTGATAACATTGTCATAGGTCATCCGATACTTAATATTTAAGGTTTCAAGGGTGCCCAATCAAGTTTATAAAACCTAGGGGTGTGAGAATATTCTAACTTTTGAATAGTTTTGAATAGTGAATGGCCGAATATTTGATTCTAACATTGCAATTTCAAAGTGTGAACAGTTGTACAGCTTGTGCCAGTAGGTACAGGTAGACTGATGAATGTGGAAGGTCTATAACCTGTTTTTGTGCTATTAAAAGGTCTGGGAAAGGGGATTCCCATGTTAACAGCCCATGAGCCAAGCCCACGAGTAAAGAAAGACAAGACAGGCAGAGATGAGCAGGAGTTAAGGTCAGTTTCAGTGTGGTGTCATACTAAATACAAAACGGCACCTACCTAAACTCGAATGAGAAACTGGCCCATTCCATTAGAGGTTTAGGTAAGTGTCGCTCTGCACTTGAGGTGTATTGAGACTAACTATGAAACTGGGTCTTAGAAAAGGATTCAGTCTTTATCTTGAGGGGTTGTAGTTTGCCAAGGTCGGCTACTTTGTGCAGGACTGCAGTAGTGAACCTCGTGCATATGCATGAGAAAGATGTGCATGTATCCAACACCTGCATGTGTGTCTACTGAGCTAACGGTCCTGGCTCTGACTCCCGACATGGCCGAAAAATGTATAATGGGTGAAATGTGAGATTGTCCTTTCACAGTGATGAATTAACGGCCGACCGGGGAATGGATGTCCTAGTCTTAAGATAGATTATAAGGTATATGAAAGTACTATAGGGGAAAATATATGGCTGACCCAGATCACAGGCTGGAAACAGTAACGGATGAAGAGGAAATGGGGAGAACCACAAGAGGAAAGGTAGTGTGCGAGTTAAAGAGGGGAAAGAGGAGAGAGTGAGTGAAAGAGGGGAGATAGGATAGTGTGTGTGAAAAAAGGGAAAAGGGGAGAGTATGAACGTAAAACGTAAGTGAAAGAGGGGAGAGGGAAGTGTGTGGGTGGAAGTAGAAAGGAGAGTGGGTGAAAGAGGTGGAAGGAGAAGTGTGGTTGAGGAGGACGGGCTAGAGTTTTGAGTGGGGGAGGGGAGAGATAAGGAGAGGGCAGAGATAGAGTATTTGGGAAAGAGGGGGAGGGGTGGAGGGATTGGGAGGGAATGGTGAATGGGTGGAGTGATGGATGGGTTGGATGGGGGTAAAAAAAGATATAGATAAAGCTTGCAAGAGACCAATATAAATAAAGCTAAATAACAAGAGAAAGATGGTGAAAGAGATAGATGTAGGTCACTTAGAATTCCTGATAGGATGGATGTATTTGTACTTAGAATGAACACATTAATATCATTTTTAAATTATACATTTTTTCTGAGTAAGTTTTTTAAAATTTGCGATATAATGGTAATCTATCAATGCTTATTTTTATTTGTATTAATTTTTTTTAATGAAATTCAATGCATGGTCGAATCAAAATTAATTTGTTTTCATTAAAAAATTATACTTTTCTTAGATCAGTTAAAACATTTTATGAAACATATTGAAAAATCCTTTTTTTGGTAGATTAAAACCAGTGGACACTTTTAAAAACAATTACCAAAAGTTGTTAATTCAGGAAAAAAATGTTATCATCCACAAATTGAATTTAAAGAGCTATCCTGAGATTTTATTTTAAAACTAATTTTTTTTAATATCAACTCTTTTTTGTTGTATTTTCTGCATTTTGCCAACAACTACATGTTAAACATACATTTCTAAATTATTGTAAGCATTAACAGACTCCCCCATTTATGGGGGGGGGAGGAGGGGGAATGTATTATTTGGCATTAGTTTGAAATGTTACTATTCGATAAAGAAAAAAAGTTCTATTCAAATACCCATTTATATGGGCCTACTTCCCAAGCTGAGGAAATACCAAGGATGGTAGAAGCCTATTAACAGCCTTTTTCCAAATAGAGAACTGGTTCAGCTCCACTTTTTTTCAAATCTAAATCTTCATTTTAACTAAAAACCTGAATAAAAAATGTGAATCTTAGAAAATGAGGTATACTTAGGAGGTCAACTAACACATATTGGTGTATTTTTTCTTAAATGTTGATTTTGTCAGCATCATGTAGTAAATTAATGTTCTGGGGTTTGGTTGTTTTGTTTGCTCTATAATAATTATGTTGTACTTCACCATAAAAAAGCATAATAATAGCTATAAAAAAGATAAAACTAATAGTTTAAAAAAATTATTAATCTTGAATAGTTTTTTTAAATACTTTAATATCAAATATTCTTAAGGATTCTAAGACTTTGAGGGGCCCATTCTTACTCATATAATATTTATTTCAATCGTTATGGCTTACATACCAGTTTGAAACAAAATTTAGTGGATATATTACCTTACATATACATTTTTTTCTTTTTAAATTATACCAGAATTCCCTTAGTAAAAAAAAACTGCTGTTACCAACATAATTATTATGAGAACTATATTACACCTAGGGCTGGGCCGATGCCGATTATTAATCCGATCATCGGCCGATTATCGCATAACCGGCGATTCCAATGATCGGGGTTTGAGTCTCCGATTATTTATGCCGATTATTCAAAATGTATGGGTATATTTTATGTCCTAAAAAATAATATTTTATCTCTGCTCTCTCGTATGTGATCTTTGAATAATTATCTTGTTCTTAGCGACTTAGGTTTGAAATAAACAGCACATCCAACATTCCAAACAAAATATATCAAAATAAATATATTTACCATAGGTCTTTTTCCAATTTATGCACGTTATTAGAAATAAAAATACTCACAAGTAACAAATCTAATAATCATAAAATAAAATATTAGCAGATTGGTGTTGTTTTATTTC
>CABFWO010000870.1:28199-121900 GCA_902155825.1 Timema genevievae | reverse complement strand
CCGTTCACCGTTCATTCGATTTTCTAAAGGTAGTTTTTATTTAAATGTAGTTAAAACAATGTTATTTTTCATTAAGATTATTTAAATTATTAATAAAAAGATCGGATTATTGTTTAAAAATGGTGATGCCTTTTTATTATACTTTTTTTTTAAGAAACCACTTATTTCTACACGATATTAATATTTAGTAGTTAAATTATGATGGAATGCTTTGTAGAATCACAAAATCCTATGTTATGATATATCTAAATCACAAATCACAAAAATATTACGATTGTTAAAAATTGTTTAATATTAAAGCCATATTTTAAGAGACATTGGATGTAAAAATTCCTATTTCATCTAAAAACAAAACAGATGTAGGCCTATTCTCCTTGTGTACAAAAATGTGTGCCTTGATTATTTTTTATCATTAAAATTAAATTTAAATTTGCTGATTATGATTTGTCTTTGTCTAATGAAAGGGTCAGTAGGCCTATTTAATCATAAATGTGAAATTATCTTTTAATTATCTAACATATACCTGTATATTTGCTATTCATTATTGTGATTTGTTTTTGTTTAATGACTTGTCCTAACAATAACAATATAAAATAATAATTAAACAACCTTTACATTTTAAAAGTTTCTATTTAAATGTTATTAAAACAAAACTATATTGGACATTATAAAACTAGTAAAAGTAACTTTATTTTGCTTTAAGGGTAATTTTACTTTATACACTTATTAAAATTGAAAACAAAAATAATCGGCATCGGTGATCGGCCTAATCGGCAACAAATGATCGGCATCGGACTAATCGGCAAAATAGCTGATCGGCCCAGCTCTAATTACACCACTTACTAATCTGTGATCATTCACAAAAAATTTTCATTTTATTAAAGCATCTTTGGATATCTCCTAGAGTTGAAACTTGAAACTGCTTAGTACTTAGTTCAAACATTAATATCACATATGAGAAGAGAGCTATGATTGGAGGTTATATACCTATTTGCCCATTTTTTAAAACCCTGCATAGACGAGTCTATTTGTTTAACATTAGCAACAAAGGAAAAAATTACTCCAAGACAAATTCTTTTTTTTTATGTTTTATATCTTTATAGCTATTTGGGCTGTCCACAACTTACACTAATTTAAGGATGCAGGACAAAGAAGGTGAATTCTAAGGAAAAGGAGCAGCGCCTGGCTGGAGAGAGGATGGGAAACCCACGCCCAATGCATCTGGCTGAATCCTTATCTCCTGTGTCATGGTTGAGAGTGCCAGTTGAGCTTGCCATACCTGCCTGTGACAAATTAAGATAATGATCTGTTTTTCCCAACCTCCCCACCCCCACCGGCCAAAATAAAATATTTGTGAAACTTGGGTACCTTTGGAATCTGGTTCAGATTTTATTCAGGTAGGTATGCTGATATGGGTATAAAATCATTTTGAAAAGTCAAATTCAAGGCACATTACACACAATTGCTTTAACATAAATAGCTTAAATTTTTATTGCATCTTTGAAATTCCAAAGTAATCGCTTAAAATCCAACAAAATTAAACCAAACAAATAATGTTTTAAATCTTGCAAGATTTTAATCTGTCTTTCAATTTTTTATGATCTGGAAAGAAGGCAAGTTTGTGCTCAGATGCAGGGAAAATAAAACTCTGAGTCAAACAATTACAAGTGTGAAGTGTGATGTTATTTTATATTCTAGAACATCAAGCATCCTCTTGCTGAATTGAAGCGTTAGTTACCTATTATATCTTGTATTAGCGTTAGCTGACAGTTTAGTATTACTATTTAAGTCACTGATTTTAGTTTAAACGACATGTAATATTTATAATGACACACTAAACAATACATATTTATCAGCTCTTCTTCTTCCATCTTAAAACTTAGAGAGAAACTTAATATCTTTTAAATAGTTTGAGCACACACAATGCACAAAACACTGCCTTCAAAGTCAAAGTTAAACAATGTTTAGAAGAGTCCAAAGTCCCCAAACATGAAAACCACAAGATTTCCCATGAAAATATTATTCATTTAAAAAAATATTGGCTCTAGTGTTTTAATTCACCTGTAATTATTGTGTTCTATGTACATGAAATAGTTCTTACTTAAGGTCTATGTGGGTAAACATTTATAAGTTAGGTAGTAGGCAGTTACATGCCTGATAATCTTTCATATAAATCTTTTGTAAAGTACTAATATAGCCCCACCGCTACCCTTTCCCCCAAGAACTCCCCAAAGACTTCTTTGTGCCTCACCCCTTGACAAGAGTTTAAATTGAAATGTTGTCAAGTATAAAAAAAAAAAGTCAAAATTGTTCACAAAACATTGCTTATGAATTTAATAAACTAGCATTTAGAGGTTAAAATATTTTATTTGGTATTGTTTATAATGTAAACGTTTGTTTTTATGCATAATATTGATTTATTAATATTTTATCGGTGTGTGCGAGTATTCAAAATTTTGCATAATTAATGACCAAATATTCTATTTTAAACTTGAAATAGCAAGAGTGAATAGTTATGTGATAAATCTGTTAAAAGTCCCGCCCAGACCAGTATGTTTCCAACACGTGAGACAAGCAAGTTAAAAATACTCTTGTCCTTTGTTCAACAAGAGGGGAGGGAGAATACCAATGTTATAGGGCCGATTACACTGGGCGAGATAATTAGCTACTTGTTGGCTGTAAACTCGTGCACGAGTAAGCTTGTTCCAACAATCTCGGCGAGTATCGATTACAGTGAGCCACCAAACTCGCACACTCGCTCAGTTGAGTTGTTTTCATTTTTCGTGAATAGCTTTGTTAATCGCAATGTCTGGAGTGAAGTGGAACAGTAACAACATTGTAGAATTTTTTACGAATTTATGAACAGTGTCCGGTTCTGTGGAACATAAAACATCGTCAATATATCAATGTAAATCTTAAAGATGTGGGTTTTTGGAAAAATGTGTGAAGAGCTTGAAAAAGAAGGATTGCTTAAGGGGATAAATGAAAAGCAGCTCAAAGCAAAAATTAAGATTTTGAAAGACGTCTACCGCCAAGAATTAGCTAAGATAGAAAGGAGCAAAAAAGTGGCAGCGGAACTCCTACTAGTTTACTAGCTTCACTTATTACACAAGGCGATTTTACTAGCCAGGGTTAACTAGCTAGCGAGTAGCTTGTAAAGTTGCCAGGTGTTCAACTTTGCTCGCTAGGGTAGAGCGAGCGGCGAGTTTACTAGCCGTTGTGATTACATTCTGCGAGTTTAATAGCAGCGAGTAAATTCGCCGGCGAGTAGCTAGTAATCTTGCTCAGTGTAATCGACCCTTAAGGGTTGGAAGAAGGGGGAGGGCTTTTTATAACGGCTGGTGGAGAGACAAACAGTTGGGAGCCACGTGACTTGGTCTTGGTCTACTAGTGAAAGTAAGTGCTTGAAATGAAACATTTAGATAAGGATAGAAATAGCTACTCTATCATATTTGCCGGTGGGTGGAAAGGAAGGGGGAAGCGGGAAGGCAATATTGCAAGGTTAACCATTTGAGTGCACCCATTAGTCTGTTAGCGGACAGGGAGGCAACCCAGACAAAATAGAGATTAAAAGGAGTGTCAAACCTTGATATCATTTAAAAGGTTTCCAACCTAAAAACCATTTAAGGGGTGTAAAGCCTAGAGAACTTAAGGGGTGTCAAGCATAGAAAACATTTAAAAGGTTTTAACCCTAGAAAACATTTAAGGGGTGTCAAGCATAGAAAACATTTAAAAGGTTTTAACCCTAGAAAACATTTAAGGGGTATGTCAATCCTAGAGAACATTTAAAGGGGTCAAGAACTAAATTTATCTTTCATTACTTTTGTGTTATTTTATTAAATGTATTGTTGTATAGTATGAAAGTGGTAGAGGTATGAGCGAGATTAGTAATAATATTCAGTATACAGCCAGTCCCTGTGATGGATGGAGTGAAGGTGTCACTTGGTAAACTGATGTGCAATAGTACATCCTGGCTCGGTGAGGAAAGCGACAAGAAACTACTGCACTCCTAATTTACTTAGTAAGCCTTTTCAGTGCTGCCTAGGTTTCCAGCTGACAGTGGAATTGTTTAGGATCAAACCAAACTTTGGGTTGAGTACTAAGCATCACACAAACTAAAGTAGGCCTTGTATATTAGAAAATGAGAACTACAGTTTGGAATAATAGAAACGATGAAAGAGTCAAAATATGACCTTTATTAGTGTGCGAAGCTTTGAAAAGTCAAAATCGAAGATCAAATCTCCTTCAGCTTTGACTTCGACATCTGCAATAACCTTCGCATATTCGAAAAATTTCAAAGGGAAGATTAAACTTCTAAAAATTATCAAACGATTTAATTTTATCTTGCTAGATATTACATTTTTCAATATTTGATAATTTTAAACTGTAACTAAACAGAATTTTAGCAGTGACTAGTAATTTAACCACCATAACGTAAGCATAGATCAAAAACGGGTAGATGTTAATATATTATTTTCACTTGCACCAACATAATTTTGTAAAAAATACCAATAAAGAAATAACACCATGGTCATTGGTATGAAGCAGAGAAAGCGCTTTAATTGTGCTACCATCGCAGCTCGTGTATAATGTTTGGTCCTTAATATTCTGTCTCTTTGGAATTATCTGTGACAAATTTACAAGTGCATTTTGACACAGAAGTTTTTCATAGCTTCTTCGCATTTTCTTTATTATTCAAAATGGCTGATACGGAAAGTAAGAAACTAAACCGGAATTTAATTTATAGTTATTATCAGAGAAATGCAGGTAAAAAGACATGCATGTGTAAAGTTTGCTAAATAATTTTATAAACTCCACGATGTAAGTAAAAATTTTAACTTAATTGATAAGTTACTAAGCATATCAGTAAGCCTGTGTGAATTAATTATTAATATAATCCTTGGGTAAAAAAATAAGGAAATTTTCCTGGCCCTTGTTACTGATAAGATCTAGAAAGATAATTAATTCAAAAATTAAAAGTAGCGTTAAGTGAAAACAACAAAAATCCTAGGTAGCTTCGACTTCGACTTTTCTTCGTAAGTTTCAAGATTTGCTTCGACTTCGCTTCACATTTAAAAAGTTGCCTTCGCACACCCATAATGACCTTGTTTATTAATCACCTCATTATTTTACCCTTTCTAATAATAATAATAATGTTTTAATTCAAAGAAATATAATCTCTACACTGACCAGTTAAACATTTGCATTTGCATACTTAAATATAAAACCACATTTTCAGTTTTGATATTTGATTCGAGAAATAATTATACTCGCACACCTCTAATATTTTAGCTTCAAATCTATATACCAGACAACTTGACAACTCTGTAAAGACTGTCTTCTTTTCAAGGTTAGTAGAGAGAGGTACCTCTGGAGTAGGGAATCTGTAAGGAGTGATGACAACTAGAAAAAAAAATTGCTACAAATTGAGGCGAGTCTTAATAGAGGAAGGGAAATAAACAAATACCACTTTCTCTGTGCAAGAAGTATTAATGTAAGTGTTATCACTTTGGGAGTGGTTTTTAAACTTACAATAGTATATATTATTTTTCTTAGCCATCCAATAGAAGGTTTCGGGAGACAATCTCACTGTCAACACTGATTACTACCATATTAGTGTGTTTAGAATCTCTTGTTTACTATTGCTTAAAATGGTAAATGTTTCTTAACTATCCCATCTTGTCTTTTTCAAGTTTAGAACTGTTGTGGCATTGACTTGAGGTGTCTTTTGTACAGGACTTGGTTTAAATACACCTGAAAACTACCAGCCATTTTGTATGAGGCTTCGAAGAGGTTGAGTCTCCTTAACCTCACTATAGTAAAATGCTTTAATAGTATTTATTGAAATGTGGAGTTTGATTCAAATAATTTTTATTTTGTCGTCCGATTTGTATTTATAATTTGACAGTGTTAAAGTTTCCGATAGCTCTGTACCCATTTGTTCTAATTGTGCAACACCCCTGTCAATAAAAAGGTAATCAGTGACACTACCTTCTTCTTTTACTACTTTATTTAATAAAATTACAGTCAAAATAATTAATCTTGTATGATACCACAGTGATTTAGATAGATAATAAACTCACTTTTGTGTTGATACATAGCACACACAATAAAGATAATTCAATCTATTCAGACCAGTTATGAGACTGAGTAGTAAGGTAAGAATAACTCATTAGCTGAGCAGGATGGCTTGACATAAGACAAAAACTCGTCCCTTGCAATGTTGACACATTCTTGGTAAAGTATCGTAGAGTGTTAATAATATGGTGTACATAACAACATGCATTATGATGTAAAGTGAACAAAAGTGTACATTTTTAATAAGGGTTTGTGAGCTCAAGGTTTTTTCATTCTAGTCAAACTTAAAATGAATATTTCAAAAAGCTCCAGAGTTTGAGTGTATTCATAATTTTAAAATGTTAAGAGTATATATTTATTTATTTTAAAAGTAAAATAGTATATTTAAAATGTCACCAATCAAAACAAACATAAAATATAATAACCACAGCAGTAAAATTAAAAATTTTAAAAAATATGAAAACATGACAATATTAAAAAAATATATATTCAATTATTTAGTAATCTATTTAGCTATTTTTATTTTCATTGCTTTGTCATGACAATGCAACTTTAATTGACAATAGTTCAAAATGGACGACAAGAATGAATAAATTAAGAGTAAATAGCCGAAGCTATATTAATGGTAATTACTTCAGTTAGATATCATATTCTGAAAATTGAAAAATGACACCTGGACCCGGGTTCGATTCCCGTGTCCAGGTGTCATTTTTCAATTTTCAGAATAAGAATGAATAAGTTTAACAGTAGAATGTAGTTTTAGAGCTATATTATGTGATTAATGTGAAATTTGATATTAATTTTAACAATTTGTTAAGCTACCGAATGATTTATAAGTGAAAGTGCCAATATTATCTAAGTCAATAGCTTAAGCTTTCCAATGCATTTTAAAAATTGATTTGTACATACATCAAGTGGAAGCTCGAAAATGATGAGCCCACAAAACTTTCGATCAAAAGCTTAAATGACGGGCTTGGCTCGAAGCTCAAAACCTGAGTACTCTCAGAGTCCTTATTTTTAGGTGTTGTTTATTTCACTTTTTAGGATTGATATACTTTGTAAGTTTCAAAATTACTTGATTTTTCCATTGTTTACTAAACCCAAAAATAATATTTTCACAATATCTTATAAAAAAAGAGTTAATGCCACTATTTATTATAATTACATTCTTGACATAAGAATTATGTTAGATAAATAACACAGTGCTTTTCGTAAAATTGCATGAATGGGTGGTACAATTAATAGTTTGCAAATATAGGCCCCTACCGTAATGGCTCAAATATAGTGCAATGTTTTTCTCTAAAAAATGTCCTGCCAAAAACTTCACTCGTATTGTAGCATACTGGAACTGTAATGGCTGGCAGGAGCATCTAATAAGAATAGACTCAATGTCAAAGGTCAGTGTCACTTGTAGTTCAGAGTTAGCTAGTGGAACAATTTGTGTTGGTTTATTGACAGATCTGCAAATGAGTGACTGTTAAAAGAAGGCTTCCTCGGACCATTAGAAGCGATAATATAAATTTTAAATTGAAAGCAATTGGCGAGGTGAAACAAATAGTTAACGGGCGGGCTGCTGACAAGTTTGGTGTTTTCAAGGCTTGATTTGAGATGAGTTTGGAAAAATATAAGAAAAAGTTTAGGAGTGCCTGCGTATCAAGAAAAACAATCTGAGAGCCTAATAACACTGTGTCAAATTTGTTAAGTTTTTACCTCGAGGTACATTTGAGACCTTTTATTTTACATTTTCAAATTTTCAGGGTCATATTATGTGCAGGGCTGCACTATATTTGGACCAATAAGGTATTTGAAAATTTCAGTATATTTTTAACTTTTTCTTGCCACACCAAATTTCCTGATTTTTCTAGGTGCATATCAATCTCTACTTTCTACCAAATCAAAGTTTTAGGTATATTCTATTTGCCTTCAGCTTTTGAAACATTACACCATACCATCCTACATTCTGTTTAATGTGTGCTCCACAAACCTGTGGTGAGATTATTCCACACAGAGCTGGAGGGATTCCAAGATAAGCTCTGGGATGCAGCCCCCCAGATAGTGGACACGGCAGGCAGGGGCAAGTCCTTCAGCTGCTGGGCCCGTTCTGCACGCTCACGTTCATGTTGCTGTCCAATCAGTGCACAACAACTCACATTATTTTACAGCAATGAAGAAACATTAGTAATAATTGAAAATACACTCATAGCAGTTGGCTGCATGGTTTTAATTTTTCAATTGCACATTGAGTCTTACAACCTGTTCAGGAGATCAAAATATATTGCATTAATGAGGTAGGGATAAGGAAGCTGTAATCAAGAGAAAATGTACTCATGCCCAACATTCACATGGAGGGAGAGTGAGAAGCCATTTTGGAAAATAACACTTTGAGAACACCTGAACAATATTCAAACCTGTCTTTTCCCACTCTTTCTGGCAATTTACTCTTAACCTAAGGATTATTTCAATCTACAATGCTTCGCTAGTCATATATAATTATTTGTATAAAAGTATGCTTTCTCCATGTTATTCACTTTAAAGTACAATGTCAATATACTAACAGAAGCATAGAGCCACTCCCGAGTCACCGGTGGTTGTAATGTCAATATACTAACAGCAGCATAGAGCCACTCCCGAGTCACCGGTGGTTGTAATGTCAATATACTAACAGAAGCATAGAGCCACTCCCGAGTCACCGGTGGTTGTAATGTCAATATACTAACAGCAGCATAAAGCCACTCCCGAGTCACCGGTGGTTGTAAAATCAATTATAGCGTTATTTTTTAAGACCACATTTCACCATCTGTTTGGGTTATAGGCATATGTACCAATTATGATAATGAGTTGAGGATGAAAAGGGTTGAATTTATATAAAGTGTACCCACATTTGCATGGAGGGAGAGTGGAAAACCAGTTTGGAAAAATCTCCCACGATACACCTCACTAGGATTCGAGCCCCAATTTCCGTGTCATCAATATGTTAGTTCAACTGTTAGCTGTTGATTCCACATGTCCATCACAGATTCTGCTTTAAACTATGAGTACAGAATGACCCTGTGCAAGGGACAAGTCTTAGATAGCTCAGTGGTTGAGAATTGGTGCGCTAAGCCAAGGGTACCGGGTTTGATTAATGAGTTCAGGTGTAATTTTTCAAAATTTAAAAATACTAAAAACAGTAGGAGGTTATAAAAAAAATTATTTTTTATTTTTAAATATTTCATTTTGGCCACAATATGGTCACTACAATAGCAGGTTTAATATATTTTAGCAAAGTTATTTGGTTGAGGCAACAATTTTTTTGTTATTGGAAGTTTTTTTTATAGATAATTCACATCTAAAAACTTTTTTTAAGCACTGTGTCTTACTATCAATTTGGGTTACACATTTATATTCTAATTATGCTAATGGGTTCGACCCAAGACTAGAAGAAATGCTTAACCTTTTAAGCTTGAAAGACACCACTAGGGCTGAAGATGTTTTTTAAAACATCAAAAAGTGCTTGCCCGACAAAAGTTTGCATCAAGAGACTCTTTCCTGGTGGAGCATCAGCTTTGATAGGGAAAAATAAAGGAGCTGTAAGATCATTTGTGGACAAAGTTGGGGGCGAATGTTCCAAATACGGTGACATCATAGTGTATTTCAACAATGTTAAGATGGCCAAGTTGTGGTAAATGTTTGAAATAATTTAACTATGGGAAGAAATTGAAATTATGAATAAGAAGAGAGTATCAGTTTCTGAATTAAATGATGAAGAGTGGATGTCAGACCTAAGTTTTTTTTAGATATAACCAAAATTATTAACCAACTCAAAAAGAAGCTGCAGAGACAAGATAATTTATTACCGATGCTTGAAATCACATAAAAAAGACTTTGAGCTACATTTTATAATCATTTCTTAGAAATTGCAATATAAGAAAAAAGTGTTTTGAGATGTTGTGTTCATTTCACATTGAAATTTCTACTGTCCTAATAACTCTGCAGATGTAAATAGTTTATTTACAGTACAACAATGAATTAAAATACATTAAAGCCACTACATCAAAAATCAATTTTTACATCATGTTTGACAGAGTGAAAAAGTATCTCAAATTAAGATTTTTTGCAGGAAAAGCTGTGAACGCCTTCGAATTCACATAGCTTTGTGAAAGTTATTTTTTTCAAAAATGAAATTTCATATAATTAAATCCCAAGCTTTAATAACAAATGAAAATAGGAAAATCAATCATTATGTGCAACTACCAATATTGAAGTAGATTTAAAAGCACTAGTGAGTGATTGCAAAGAAAAGCTAATGTCGCATTGATGTAGGTATATAATAAAATGAATGAATAAAATATAGGTTCATATCATTTGATTTTCTATTTTTAATGTGTTTTATTTATGTGTAGCCCACAGAACAATTTGGGTTGGCTAGGCTTGTATTAGTAGATACAGTTTATTGGTCACCAATGTTATTTTAGTGTGAAAAGAAATGAGTGTAATTATTTACTAAGCTTGGGTCCATATGATATATGTGTGTACTGTGTATGTTTCCTTAGTTATCTACCCTCTGCATTAAATTAGTGCAAACAAAATAAAATTTCATCAGTATAAGTTTGGGTTTATACGTGTTATTTTAAGTTAAAGAGGAGAGAAGGGCAATGCCTACACACTGATTAGAAGACTGTAGGCCTCAAAGATCACAAATAAAAACACAACCAAACACATAACTAAGAAATTTTCAGGGTACATCAATCCCCTTCTTCAGCAGAAAGAATACATTAACTGTGGATTCACACTTTGCAGAAAAACTAGCGCATAACATAAATGTGGTCATGTGATGAGCCCTAAGTCATCAGAAGATTTCCGCCTAATCGGCGTAGGCTATTCCCCTAAAGTTCAACTCATCTCTACTTTGTCTGCTCCGCCTGAAATGTTCAACACAGGAGAACCAATCAAATTTCAGAACCAACACTTTCATATGAGTGCGCATATGTATGACAACGCATGCACTCTACATCCAGAAAAAAGCAAACGGCTTTGTTGGCCTTTGTGAGGAGATTTGACATAACCTGTTAATGTAAAGCGTGTGTATCGAATCTATTGAAGTATTGGATTGTTCCACAACACAGCATTATAATTTGAAAATATTCATCGGGAGAATGATTTAAAATATCAGTTTGTCCACTACTAGAAAATAAAATATGTTGATAATCAGCTGTTTTAAGTTAGCATTACAATGCAACATAGGTCCACTTAAAGTGTGTGGCTTACTATGAGGATTCTGCATACTATTGTCGGTGAATGTGTGAATCAAGCTTCAAACACCAACTGGACTATTGCAGTATGACTAGAGGTGAATCATGGTCACTTAGATACTGTTGTTGCCTGTTTCTTGATTTATTTTTGCTTGGATTATCCTCATGCACAGTTTCCTGCTACTGGCAGGGTCTTTCTTGAACATAAGCATCTTCATTTACTTCTGTTCTCCCACCACTTTTCCTCCTCCACGCCGACCCAATCCCCTCCACTCCTCTCCACACTTCCTTTATCCACCTGTTCCTGTGTCTTCCGCTTGGCCTCCTGCTTGCTACCTCCATTTCAAGAATTATCCTTGGAATCTTCCCCTCTTCCCTCCCCTTCACATGTTCATACCACCTCAATCTCGCCTTCTCTATCCTCTCCTGTAGGGGTTCCTCCTACACCCTCTTTCCATCCCTGTCACTCTCAGCCTCAGAGATGTCATCTCGCATGCCTGTATCCTGCTCTTATTTCTTTCCTTCATCACCCACGTTTCTGATGCAGACTACAATATTGGGACATAGTACATTACTCCATTACACTTCTGTGGAACATCTCTACTCCAGACCAGACTTCTGATGCTTTTATAAAAAATCTCTGCTTAAATACCTCTCTACCCAATTTCTCTCTTGTTTCCTCCTCTTTTCTCTATTAAACTTACCAAGTACTTTAAGCTTTCCACTTTCTTAAGTTGCTCTTCTCCTAATGTTACTACCTATGTGTACCTATTTTCCTTCTGTGATGTAATTCTTCTTTACATTTGGCTTCATTCCATATTGTACTACCACCTCCTTCCATACATCCAACAGTTTCTACACTCCTAGCTCCTCGTTTCCCCACAATATAAGGTCGTCCACTAAAAACCCATTGATTTCCCCTAAACTTCTTACTAACTCTCTAATCATTATATCCATTACTACCCCAAACAACAATGGTGAAAGCGTGCTTCCCTGTTTCAAGTCAAACCATTTCGTCCGCTCTCCTCCCACTTTCACACAGCTCACGCCTCCCTTATAGAGTTCTCTCACTCTCCCCAGAATTACATATTTAACCCCATATCTTATTTCTGCACACACTGTCATGTATTATTCTAGAGATGACTTGCTGTGAGTAGGCCTGCTTGGAAGAAAAGGTTGAGACCAGGGGAGTGCCTGGATTTTGTTATATATTGCTCAGCAAGTTCCCACCTAGGAAACTGAGAAGCATTGCAACTATAGAGGGGGGCTCACTCTTATTACTCTTGTGCTATAGCATGAGTCAAAATATGAATTATGCGTTTGAGCATGAAGTGCTACTGGTTTGTCAGAGTTGTTGTTGGTATCAAAACAGTAACCATTCATTTCTTATCTTGAGTGTTCCTGTGGTGAGACCAATGTATTCAGCAATGCAGTAGTTGCATTATAACTGGTATATAAGATATTCTGTGGAGCAGTTTCATGGGGTATTTCATTTGTGTGAGTCTGCTATTGAATGAGTTGGAGGGTTGGTGAATTTTGCAGGTACTGTATCTCAGTTTATTGCATAGGCCTTTGGACTGATGTTGTTGGTTGTTGTTTGTGGCTGTGTCGGTCAATTTAGGGTGAAGCAGAGTATTGCGGGGCCGTCTGAATGTGATTCATGAAGAACAATTGAAAAGATTTTGTGTGAGAGGGGATAAGGTTGGGACATTGTAGCCTGTGTTCAGAATAAACCTGAGTTTGTTTAGTCGTCATAATACTAGGTGGTGAGCAATATGTCATTGGAAGGTTGTTTCTTGAAAAGCTCTTGATTGGATAGGGCTTTGTTTATTTAACTGTAGGCTATGTGTTTAGGGTATCCTCGGACTGTGAAAGCCTTGAAAAGTTATTGACATTACTTGTTAAGGTTTTCTTTCTCAAAACATACACATTTGGCTCAGGTAGCTAGGCTATAGTGTAGAAAGTGTTTTACACGAAGAGGAGGGTTGCTTTGGAAATGGAGGTATTATTGATGGTTGGTGGCTTTGGTGTAGACTGTGATGTTTATGTTTCCCTCATGAAAAGTCAGTTCTAGATCCAAGAATATGGCATGGTGTTGTGAAAAGTTCCAGGTAATATGGTTATTTAACCTGTTCAGAAGAAACTAATTTATTATAGTTCCTGAACAGGTTAAATAACCATAGCAGCCTCAGATTCACCTGGAACATTGCGGCAATAATATTTTAAGTTCCTAACGCCATTAAGTAGGTATTAAGAATTGATTTTAATCAAATATGCAATAAATTCAGATTAGTTAATTATGGAATATTGAAAATGATACACTTGAGAAAAATAATGCCAAATTCAAGGATAAAATATTATTTTATGTTGTTTTGTCAAAATGAAATACCAAAAGAACTCTAAATTTGTATTATGTGATCAAGCATACCGTGTGGCAATGAATATAATCAACAAGTGAATAAAGTTAGTTATCGATAGTAATTCAAAATTTTGTCCAAGCGACAGTCTAACTTTTTCAAATGTAGAGCAGTCAATTCTAGAGAACATTAAAGGGGCTTTAAACAAAAAGGAGTTTCAAGGGGTTTCATACCAAAATAATATTCAAAGAGAATAATATTTCGGCACTGTTGCCTTCATCAAGATTACCACCAGGCTTCAACAGAAGATAGTTTCTTTCTTTATTATCTTTCCTTATTAGATTATCATTTTTCAAATAATAATTATCATTTTTCAAATAATAATTATCATTTTTATTATTCTTAAATAGGTCTTTATAAAAATACTAACCATAGACAAGGAATTTTATCTTTACTCCCAAAAACCGTTGGCACAATGTGTTTCTAACAGTTCTTCTTAAAATTCAAAATGGAGTAATCAAGTGTTTGTAAAATAATATTCAAGGGATTTAAAACTTAGATAATCTTTAAGGGGTTTTAGACCTTAAAACATTTAAGGTGTTTCAAACCTAGAGAACATTTAAGGGGTTTAGTAACATAAGAATATTTAAGGGGTTTCAAACCTAGATATCTTTTAAGGGGTTTTTCACCTAAAGAATATTTAAGGTGTTTCAAACCTAGATAGCCTTTAAAAGGTGTTAAAATAGGGAACATTTAAGAAAGGTAAATTTTGTATTTTATTTTGTACTCTTCCAATGGGTAGTTAAATATAAAACACCAATTTCAAAAGAGATTAACTAATAAATATAATATATTGAAATTAATTATTTGCTTTGTATTATTCATTATTTTTTCAAAATTTAGCTATTTGTTTTAATATAAAATGCTATTCACCCACTCCTATTTATAATATGCGATTAGTATATAATTTGTATTATATTTAATAATGTCATAGATTTTACAAGTATTACCGTATTAGTATAAAACAATATATATTTTTAGTCTAGAACTAATCTAAAGCATAATTTTTATAATCCCCCCCCCATTTAAAAATTTAATTCTCTAGAATAAACCAAACTGAAGTTTATTTTTAAAGCAATAGTAATTTATCAAAATCACTAATCTCAGCTGAAATATAAGAATATATTACAAAATTACAGCATCAACTAACCTGATTGACCCGTTTTATTATTAATATTAAATATTGAACCAGTAAATCAATACTCAAAACAATATCTAACTAAATTATATTGGTTTAGAATTGTGAATTTTGTTTGATAAACAAGACTTTCAAAAAAGTTGAAGGAAGAATTTTTTTTGTAAGTCAAAGTCAAAACTAATAAACACTTATCACCTTCTGGGTTTTTTGAATGCACTTAAAGTAAGCCAGAGCAGCCATTTTCATGAATTTTATCCTACAGATTTTAGAGATATAAAACAGATCACAGGATATTTTAGTGATTTCACGACACTTTCACTTTTTTAAAGGTTAACTTTAGAATTAGAACAAAATTTTTTACTTTAAACTAAGAGAATATAATTCTTAGAAAATTGATTTCGATAGATCAATTCTTCAATTCCAGCCTTTAAAAGTTAGCATGCTCAGTCCAAATAAAGACAATTATTTATTTAGACCTTGCTATAAGTAGCCATGTTTGGTACAGGCAGGTATAATAAATATATGGATTTGGCACCAAGTCTGGTTAAAGCAAGGAGAATATATGAACCTTGCTAGGTTCAAACAAAATAACTAAAACATTCATGTCAGGTAAAGTCAAGCTTATCAAGTTATCGAAATTAGTTTGACTATGAATTATTTCGAGATTGGTACTGTTAAGAGTTGAAGGACATTATAGTGAAATTACGAGTTTGACATTCCTGAGCTTAAGAAGGTTTACACACATTTTATTTTCGTTCGTTTACATATTTTAAATGTTAAATTGATGAACAAAAAACATTAAGCTTCACCAATGAGGTCGTTATATGTACAGAATTACAAACCTGAATGTAAAAAAGAATTAAAATGATTAAAGGGAAAAAATAGCACATCGGCCATGTGCATGATATGTAATTCTGATTTGAATATAGCCAACGAAAGAATTAAGGCTCAAACACCAAGTAGCCAAACAAAATAATAGTCTAACTGTTGCAGAACTACTATGGTCAAATTTTTTGTGTGAAAATAATTTACCAGTGAAATTTAGTGATAATTTTACCAAGATAGTCCCTAAAAATGTTTTTGGAAATTGACATTGTCAAGAACTTTCATTGTTCCTGTATCAAAACAAGTAAAATTATTGTGCAGGTTAGTTTAAATTTATTTTAATAAATATAACTAGCCCAAAGTTGTACAACATTTTAAGTTAATAGACAATATGCATATTTAGGGAAAAAATCATGTTTTTTTTATGAATTTTTATACACCACATAAAAATTAAATTAAAACGTCTCAAGATTTAACAGGATTTTTTTTCATGCCAAGAAAAGGATATATAAAATACTTTGGTGGCAGCCCTAGAGTAAGCATTTTTAACATTATATTTTAAGTTTCCTTTATTAGGGCCTATTTATTTAATAAACAAATTAAAAAATTAATTTCAAGTGCAAATATTACATTCAATTTTTTTAGATAAGATTAGCAAATATAATATTGTTCATAAATATTTAATCCCTGTTCTCATCCCAAAGGGATCTTGAAATTCTCATTCTCAATTGTCACAATATATGTCTTGTTCTTGTCTTAAACAAAAAAAGTCATTTTGTGCACCCCTTTTATTTAAGATATTGAAATCTTGATAAGTGTATGTATTAGGCAACTGAAGAAACACCTTATTAAGACTGTAGCCATCTTACCTATAAGTGTTACCTACATATTTTAATAAACTACAGTGTGACTTAAAGATGTGTGGTCTATTAAATGTCACCTTGAGGAGCTGTTCATGTTCCTCAGCCTGAATCTCAGACAAAGATTGGACCTTATTGGCTGCCTGCTTGTTAACGGCCCAGTTGAGGTTGAGGGCAGCCTTATCTGCCCCCGATTGCTGAGGACTAGGGGCGGTGGAAGCTTGTTGCACTTGGAGTGCTTGCATCAGCTGTTGCTGTTCCTTCAGCTCTCGCTACAAAGACACAATGCTATTATAAATGCTCCTAGCTTTTACTCTTTTACAAGTGTTATGAGAAAAGATAAATTGTTCTTTTAATGGTTCTTTTACTGTGAGGATATCCCCTTATTATCAATTTAGCGATACTTAAAATAAAACTTTTTTTATGACTAAGAAAGGCACAACATCCAGTCTCCAACCAATAATTTATCACTGTGATCACCAATGATTAAGTTCTTGGCCATTCCGGGAATCGAACCAGGGACATGCAGACACGCTACCGAATGAGCTAAGGTGTTGGCCACTTAAAATAAAACAATATTATAAAAAATAAATGATTATAAAAGGACTTGAAAGAGAAGACTATTTGTAAATAATGAGTGCACCTCTTTCTTCTCCTTCTCTTGCCGCTGTATCTCAGCAAGACTGGGTGGAAGTGCTGCAGGTTGGCTCCAGGCTGTAGTTTTGGATCTCTGCTGTTCTTGAAGGCGCCTTAGGGCCTCAGCTTGTCGGCGTTGCTGCTCAATGCGGCGAGTCTGCTCCTCGTCCTCTTCAGCTTTCTTACGGGCACTCTCCTCCTCCTGCCTGTAACACTCCACTTAGTTGACTCTTGCAGGGGGCAATCATTTGCTTAATTACTTGTGTTCAGTCTCTCAACTGTATTTGGATTTAATATTGTAAAATATCTTTAGAATACTTCTTTAGTTTATTTTTATTTTTGCAATTCTTTATTTATGTTAGTTGTGTATTTATTCTGTTATCTTAGAATGTTACCTGTCGTTTTGGTGAGTGTCTCACTATTTTTTTTTTATGGTTTGATTGGTTTCCATTCATTTCGGAAGTTGGAAGGGAAAAGGAAGATGTTTGTTCTTAGACTTGTGTGGATCCAGCAGTCATAGTGTCAAGTTTCAGTTGTCCATGTAGGCCAAAATGGTCATAATGAGTATTTTTCTTCTTGGGGAACAGGCATTAAATGCCATTTAATAACTATATGGTAAACAACAGTGCTAATTTGAGAAAATGAAATGCTTTTTTTTTTATCTTTCCTTTGCGCTCCGACCCACACTTTGCAAGGTAGGCCTCATCGCCATCGACAAAGTACTAATGGGAAAAGGAAAGGTAAGCTCGTCTTGCAAAATAATTTTGCATAAAGTCCATTTCCCTTGTTTTTCACATGCTTTTTATCATTTATAGACTGGGACCAACAACTAGAAAACTTAGGAGTCAGTCTGCTGAATTGTGGTGATAAATAACCTTAACAAAGGTAGTTGGATGGATGATAAGCCTATCAAAATTGAATGTATTTAGATAAACATTGTTACATCTAAGAAATGTAAAACTAATAATTTTTTTTGTACATATATCTAGTGCTCTGTAGTTCAAGATATGGGGTAAGGATGAGAACGGTAGAATTAATAGATAATTTAACTGCATTTTTGTGGTGAAAGAATAATAATATTTAGCACCGCGTCTTGCTACCCGTTCGGGTTATACGCTTGTGGTGAAAGAGTTGCACACAGTTGAAAAAAAACACTTCAGTACAACCAGCTAAGAATCGACCCACAACTTCCCTGTTACTGGAAAATCAAACTATATTAAAATGACAACTTTGTAAGAGTAATATATTTTTGTCCTTAATTCTCCTAACATGTTAGGGTTATTGAGACCTGAAACATCCTAGTTATAGTGGTCCAGCCCAATAAGACACCTGCAGGAGTTTTACTAAACACATTCTCAAACGATAAGGTAACCTTGGAGGTGAACAAATGGAGTCACAGGAGGTCCAGTCAATCTAAAATTATCTATCAAAAAGAGAACTGATCTGCGCTCACCACACCTTTTTCTCTCCTCTTCCTGCTTCCGTTCCTCTTCTTGTCTCTGGCGCTCTTCTTCCAACTTTCTTTTTTTTTCCTTCTCTTCTTCCTTTCGCCTCTTCTCATCCTCTCTGCGCCTGGCTGCTTCCTCTTTCAGTTTTCGAACCTCCTCTTCATGTTGTTTTTTAGCTTCCTGCCAAATAGTTATAGATTACTGGTAAAATTTAAACCATTCATATTAAGGCTAGTCATTTGATAGCATAAGTAAATAAGAAATCGCAGTGCTAGTGAGAACTAAGCACATCATCAAATATAATGTCAAGCTACCCAAATATACATTAAATTAATTAACAGGGGTCTGTGAGCTTGTCTTTTTTGCATTCAAATCACTTAAATTGAATGTTCCAAAAAGTTAGGGAGTTCGAGTATACACGTAATTTTAAAATGTTAAGAATATATATGTTTATTTTAAAATAAAATAGTACATATAAAATGTCATCAGTCAAAGCATAAATTTAATAGAACTACCACACATTTAAAATGTGGACTTTAAAAAATATCTGAAAGCACACGTTCTTAGAGAAAGAAGTAATCTTATTTCTATAAATAGTAAATAATTAAGGAAAAAAAGTTTGGAAAATGGAAATATAAGTTTTTAAATTAGAAATAAAACTATGAAAAAACACAATTTAAAAATAAGAATACTCAAATAAAAATATAGGCCTGTAGAAAAAATAATTAAAATAGTTTCAACACGCATGTCTTTAAATATGCTAAAATTAAACTAACAAATACAATTTTTTTATATAAAATGACATTTTAATGAGTTAATATTTCCCCAAAAATATGCCTCCTTAACTTTATTTACCCTATAAGAAAACATAAGAATCCCAAACAGTAAGAAATTTGAAGTATTTCATATTTCGTTTATTAGTCCTTAATGTAATGATAGTGCATGTTTGCTTCTTTGGTTCCAATTCCATCCCATTTAGTGTTTCAATTTTTTTACATCCATTACTGTTTCCGGACTGTGGCAGTTTTTTATTCAAACCATATATTTTCCATTATCAGCTTGCTAGGCCTGTCATAGCTGTGCAAGGGTAAACCCACATTTCCCTAGAGGTGTGCTAAGCTTCGAAACTTCAACTTGGCTTCGAAACAAACATCAGATTCGACTTCCCTTGGCTTCGAAGCTTTGCCAATAAAAATATTGGCTGGTAAAATATTCAACTTATGTTCCATTATAACCATTTTGAGCTGTTTTATAAATTACAAATTAATATTCAAATGGAAAAACTTAAAGTAATTTAATTGTAAGTTGTGAGAGTAGCTTGATTTGTCAGATTAACACAAACTATTACAAACAATGGCGTAATAAAATATTTTCCAAGTAATCTTAGTGCATTAAGTTATATATATAACCATAATGTAATATTTTTTCAAGCATAAAAACACTAAAAGAAAATATGTGAACTTCGATTAGGTTTTGAGAATATTTCATATATTCATATATTCACTTTGAATGGAAAAAGTGAACTTCGCACATCCCTATATTTCACCAACGATACATTTTATGGCCATGCCGGGAATTGAACCATGGACCTTTAGCTCAGTAGGCAGACACACTGCCGACCAAGCTAAGGTGTCAGAAAGTGTTTCAATTATGTTTGTGAATTATTATATTCAGTTTATGTGACACACATTTTAATTTCTTGGTCTAAATATGTTTTTCGTTAACTCTTATTCCTTTCTAATAATTTTAGATTTTTATGTCTTCTTTATGGCCATTTTAATAAACCTGATATTAATTTATTTCTATTTTTAAATATTGCTATTATTATTGTAGACCGTTAGCAACCCCAATAATTACTAATACCCTAATATAACTTACATATATTGAGTTATCACCCACCACTCACAGAACTTGTCTTTCTTGCAGTTGATTTTATAGAATCAAGTGAACTTACCTTTTTGTGTCTTTCTTTCTTTGTTATTCAGACAAATTATGGTGCTTTATTTTGGTTGTTTGGATATTTATTTATGTTTTTAGTTCTAATATAATCCTATTTTTTTCAGTAACTTTAGTTTTAAATATTTAGTAAATAATTAATCAATCGATGATAATATGTAATGTATAGTAGAGCAGAGAGAAGAATGTATGAGAGAGAAGGTAGATGCAAGTAAGTCCACTTAGGCGTGTGCAAAACCCACTTTTTAAATTCGAAGCAAAGTCAAAAGGAATATTATGAGAAATTCCCAAACCCAAATCACAGTTCAAATAGTTTAAAAAAAAGTGTTTAATGCTAGATAAAAATATTAGACTTCGCATAACTATGTAAATGTAGGTATAAAATATAATTAACAAAATGCTATATTCCAAATGTGATTAATTTATTTCATCTTAAAATGATAAATTAAGTTATTAACCAAAAATGTATAATTAGGGCTGTCAAACTCGATTCCTCAATTCTTACTGGTGTCGAAAGAATCGAGAATCGATCATAATATTACGATTCTCGCTACTCAATAAAACTGGTAAATAAACAAAACAGCAACATTCAAAAGAGGTAATAATCGATTATCTTTCATATTAATTTAGTTGCCGTTTCACTTAAATACCGGCTAATTGTAAATGTACCGCAGTGACCCGAATATAGTACGATCCCAAACTTAATAAGACCCTAACATTTTGAGGTGTTCTACATGAAAAATAAATTGTCTCGAATATAATACGACCTGACATTATATTATGACAGTATCAAGAGGTAAAAATTTAAAAACTTTGACACACTTTTTTTTAAAGTAAAAGTTAAGTGAGGCTGTCAGAATATATGAATCAATTCTAAACACACAATTGATATATAATACGTATACTAATTTTTTTTCCGTAATATATATATATATATATATATCTATCATTAATTAATACGTCACAACATGTATATCGAAAGCTAAGATTTTCCTATCAAATTAAAATGGCCGGTCTCCTGTAATTATATTATTGGTCGCTTTTCAATTTTTAATATTTTATTTAGCTCTTTGAATAAGACAAGTTTAATAAAAATAGAACAACAATTGACGTAGTTAATAAAAATGGAGCAAAAATATGTTATATTTATTTTAATTCAATAGATTATCGATATCTTGTTGCCAAAACTTTATCACTAATTTCTAGTGAGCTAACGTGCATAGGATCAGTTATGGTGGACGACTTGAAATTTTTTTAACGTGAGAAATGTGTTCTTCATTCCGTCATAAAATCTACTATTTATCGAGTTAATTTTGATTTTATTTGAATTTTGAAGTCTTTTAGTGTGTTTAGTAAATATCTTTAAGATTGTGAGATTAAAGTTTCAAGCGATCATGTGTTGTAATGGTCGAGTCCAAGGTTCGCATTGAGGGGGAGTAGGGTATCAGGCACGTTAGATTTTCTATGCAATAATGCTTGGAAAAATAATGATAATGGAAATGTTCAATAATCGGAATCGAGAATCAAAGAATCGAGGCTGAACTTAAGGATAAGAATTGAGTAAAACAGGTATCATGACATCTCTAAATATAATTATTTCAGATTTTTTACACTAACACTAATTTGTGATGAAAATAACTGCAGAAGATTAAAAAAAAGTGTTTTTTAAGTTGAAATATTTTTTTGGTTAAGCTTTGTAGTTGTTTATTCCAAAATTTCACTCTTGAATCAAAGTTGAAGTTTTCAAAGCTTTGCACACCCCTAGATTTCCTATGTTCTTATAATTAAGACTATATTTTTTGTTATTAAGTAGAGATGGGTCGAATCCACTATTTTACAAATCCGAATCTGAATCTCCAATTTACCTTTGAATCTTGAATCCAAATCTTGGAAAAAAAATATGAACATAAGATGAAATATAAATACAATAGAATAATAGAAAATAAAAATAGTAGCTAAATGTTAACATTCTTTCTTATAATCCATTCACTATAACATTCATTCATTCATTCAATTAAGTGTTAAATTAATCAGTTGGTAGCGTGTTCATCTGCTGAGTTAAGTAAGGGTCACGAGTTTGATTTCCAGCATGACCGAAAATGTAATATAATAGAGATGAGAAAATTGATTCCTTGATACCTATCGATTATTAAGGGTATCAAGAGGAGGACTGAGAATCGATAAAATACCTCGATTCTTGATGCCTCGATTCCTAAAGATATGTGCAAATGATCGTGGATGCTTTATTAAAATATTAATGAATATCTAATATTAAAGGCAGTTTGTAACGCTTTTTTTGTTAATTATTCCATATATTTGTATAGCAAAACTTATAAAAAGGATTGATTAGATTTGAAAACATAAAAATTGGTGTATTGCTTCAATATGTAAACATATTTACTGTGGTAGCATAATTTATTCAAGAAACAACGCAAATAAACATCCATATTAACAGATATCAACCCTGTGTTAAGAAATATATTACAATTGCTTTCCAAATTTACTGTTACAAATTAAATAGTATTAATAATATAGGTAAACATTTTTTCAAAATTTTAAAGCCAAAATAAAATCATGACTGTAATTTGTAAAGGCAAAAATGTTTTAAAAGTCTAATATTTAATAGATGTTTATCAAAATTTCCAAAATAAAATCAAATTGGTAAAAAAGGTTTTCCTATCACGGCAGCCATATTGGTTTCTATT
Source organism: Timema genevievae (assembly GCA_902155825.1). NCBI lineage: Eukaryota > Metazoa > Arthropoda > Insecta > Phasmatodea > Timematidae > Timema > Timema genevievae. The sequence goes on along the minus strand of CABFWO010000870.1, from coordinate 98,606 downwards.
AACATAAGCCAATATGACCGTTCCCACTTAATTTCAGGCCTATTCCAGTAAGAATTGAGTATCAAAGAATTGAGGTAAAAATTTAAGAATCAAAATCTAGAATTGGAATCGAAAAACTGGTAGTGTCCCATCTCTAATAATTAATGAAATGTGGGTATACCATTTCAAAGTGATGAATCAACAGCTGGGGACTGGGTGTTGTGACTGTCGTAGTCTTAGGTTCAATTATAAGGCATATGAAGTAGTGGAAAATATATGATTTGAATAAGAACCTAACCCAGGCCCCAGGGTTGAAACAATAATGGATGTTAAGTAAAAAAAAAGTGTTAAATTACTGATCTGGGGCCTGGTTGTTAAGTTCATCCCATAATATAAATGGCTTTGAACCACCAATAAGCAGTATGATAGCTATACAATTTTTTTTTTCTTATTTTTTTTTAGGAATTTGGGTCTCGAATCTGCAAATATTCTTAAAGATTTAAGATTGCGTCCTTATCTAATCTTTGTTGAGGGATACTTTTTAAATCATGATCTATAATGTTTTATTTTTAATACAGCAATTTCATTCTGACTTCAAAAGTAAGAGAAAGGTTTGACTTTTCCTCAGACCTAGATACAAATACAGCCATTGTTTTTTCATTTAATATGAAAAATAAATTTTATTGACATCTTTTAATAGAAATAAAATTTCAACTAACCATTTAAGCATTTATTCAAGTTACCAATAAAGAGCAACAAAAAATCTCTAAAACAATGTGAAAAGTAGTTGTGGCAGCTGTATAAGGTTTGAATAATTCATTTTGTTAGCCATTTTGGCTTGAAGTTGGATTTTTATTATTAGAGTCAAGGTCCATCTATTAAAAAAAACAAGTTTATGAAGCATTGCCTGGTGTGGAGATTATTATCTATAATTTTTTATGTTTAACATTTGTTACATATTATTGAAGTGTGTGACAGGCCACACTACAAACAAAGTTTAGCCTATCAACAAATTTCATTGGTTTTAAAGTGGATTTCTCAAACATTTCATTAGAAAAGTGTTTGCAAAAAGTTGATGTCCCTTATGAGTTGTTTATGCAATAAGAGCTACACAAAATCTATACAACACCTTGTATTGTGCACCTTGTTTTACAACAAAATGTAATATTCACATTTTTACAATACATGTTGTAGGGATGAGAAAGGTAAAGTTTATTAAAAATGTACCCATGTTTGTGTGGAAGGAAAGAAGCAACTTCAGTACACCTGTCTGGAATTTTAACCCCAACCTTCCTGTCATTGGCAAACCTGTCTATTGCAAAAGTGATGCCTTCTTAGAGCATGCGACAATCAATGAGGATATTATTTAGCTGTTTTTGGGAAATTTTATATACAATATGTATTTGTGCATTGACTCTCACTACCCATAAAAATTACCCACATATTTACACTAATTGGTGGATAAGGAAGGCAGTTTTACCCATCTGCTGGGAGGCATGTTTACGAGTTTTCTCTCACTCTATACTCTACGCTACTAATATTATAAATTGTTTTTATTTCATGTTTCACAAGCTACCCTACATATTTTTGCATGCTACTAAGAGTAAAGACTAAAACAAATTGCCTTGACCAGGATTCAAACTAAGTAATCAGTCTTAATGATTTAGTTTTCTCTTCGCTGCACAGACCTTAGAGTAACCAGTCATTAGCTATAATATTATTTAATTCCGACTCTTCCTTCAAGAAAATGCACATATATTTCCTCTTATTTTAACCATCCTCAACTCCAGTTCACTAATTAATATTTAAAAACCAAATAGGTAGTGAGACGTGGTGAAAAAAATAATTAAAATATGTATTGCGCATTCTCACACCTGATCTGGACTGTAGCTACTACTGAAAAAATTTCCCCAATGTTAGTAGGGTAATATAAAAATGGGCTGAATTATTATTATTATTATTAGCACCGCATCTTACTACCCGTTCAGGTTATACGCACTTACGCTAGTGTGTAATGGTAGGGTGATCGAGAGATGAAATGGAGGACCTACAGTTTAACGTGGGATCCGAACCACGGTGGAGGCCTAGCATTCCTCACATTCACAAGTTGTGATTAATACACGTCTTGTCAGAGTTGAAGGAAGGGTTTAGCTATCAGATAAATCTGTGCCGGGAGCGAGAATTGAACCCCACACCCCCAGCATAAAAGTCTGACACCTTACCCCTAGACCGCCAGGTCACCACCAATGGTCTGAAAAACTCATAATAAACCTAATCTTACTTATTAATAGTTTATTACTTCTAGAGTTGGGTTGACTCCACTATTTTACAAATCCAAATTTCAAATATGAATCTCCAATTTACTTTCGAATCTCAATCCAAATCTTGGAAAAAGATATGAACATAAAAGGATATATTAATACAATACAATAATATAAAATACAAATAATAACTAAATGTTAACATTCTTTCTTCTAATCCATTCATTATAAGTTTAAACATTCACACATTTACTGAAAATTGAAAACTGACACCTGGACACACGAATCGAACACAAGACCTTATCCTGTATCCAGGTTTCATTTTTCAATTTTCAGAATATGATATCTAGATGGAGTAATCCTCACTAAAAGCACAAATAATAGCTTTGGCTATTTGATTCTATTAATATATTTGGTTTTAGTGTTAAATTACTAGTCTGGGGTCTGGTTGTTAAGTTCATCCTATCATTATAACTGGTTCTGAAACATTCAATAAGCAGTATTGGAGATATAAAACCAATTTCATTTTAATTTTTTTTTTAAGGATTTGAGTTCCGAATTTGAAATTTTCTTAAATCCTCGAATCTCCAATATCCTTTGGGATTCAAGGTATTCGAAGGCCTATCCCTAATTATTTCTCAATATTTGACAATCTTTCATAGAGTGGAGAATTTGTTCATATACAATTAAAAAATAAAAACTAGACCATTATAATTAGCTAACAGGTTGCAACAAAAAATTAAACTTAACATCTATGTAGCCAGTGTGTTATTTGTTGATTATCAATATTAGTTGGGTCACTTATGCATCTGACAAGCTCTGTGTTCACTGCAGTAGTTCTACCAATATGATGGCAGGAAATTTATTAGTTTGTGTAAGGTTAGCCCTGCCATCTATTTTGAGAGCTGAAAGCTTAACTAACGAGGGTGGGCATAGCCTTAAAACAAATTTCAATTCAAAATGTAAAAAAAAAAGGTAATTTTTTTTAAACTTGAATTTAATAATTTATCAAAACCTTGTATCTTTTCAAAGGTTCAAAGGTTTTTAAATTGTATGCATAAGAAATGGTTTTGTGAATTGTCAGGCCCCAAAAAGGATTTATTCTAATTAATGGCAAAAATTTATTTTTTATAAAGATTGTTAAGATAAACAATATGATTAGTTAATGACTGATACTTACCAAGGACTCTTTTCAAACCATTTCCAAGTATTTAAGTGTTTTACCTCTTTCTTTCTCTTCTCCTCCTCTTCCTTGAGTCTCCTTCTCTCCTCTTCTTCCTGTTTCTTCTTCTTCTCTTCCTCCATTTTTCTTCGTTCCTCAAACTTCCTCTTTTTCTCTTCTGCCTTCAACCGAGCCTTTTCAACTTCTTCTTTATGCTTTTCTTCTTTCCTGAATTAACATAATGTAATAAATAGAGATGGGTTTAACCATTTCAACCCTTCCAACCCCTTCAATATTCGAATATAACATTTGATTTCAAATCTTTAAACATATAAAAAAATAATTGAAAATTAAATAAAGATGAAAAAAAAAGTTTTAGAATACTTAATTATTAATTTCTCCATTTGATTACTAATACACATTTTAAAGAACAAAAAATGTGTTTGAGTGAATTGATGATTTCTATGCTATTTTGTTACAAACAAATGATTGTTTGGGAAAGAGTAATAGGAACAAACCCAATATGGCCTTTACAATAAAAAGAGGAACACAGTTAACACTTTATAAAACTACTGCTGAAAAAAGAGGTAATGGCAGCTTCTTGAAGAAAATCAATTGTTTACACTCAATTCCTCAATTGAATTTTCATTTGTTCATTTCCTGTGTTTGCCCTTTATGTTAATTATTGCTTTTACATGTTCCATCATTCTTAGCCAATTTTCTTGTTTTTCTTTTATTTCCTGGTGAGTTCCAAGATAATTAAACCTAAGTCTACAAATTGTGCAGTAATGATATATTTTAATCAGAAAGAAGCTGGTACCTCTTTGTCCAGTGGCAGCAGTAAAAAGTCTAGACTGTTTCACAAATACTTTTGTATAATGTGTATGAAAAAAGTGCATTGAGCAAAAACATTTAGTAATAAATAAAATGATAGAAAATTAAGAAAATGGTTGAGCACAAATAAAAGTAAAACACTAACACATATTTACACACACTTCAATATTTCGATGCTATTGTAGCATCTTCCTCAGGAAGTAGTAATTAGACTGAACAAGATGTTGTCTTCAGTGATGTCAACTAGATTGGTAGGGATGAAAACTTCTTTGGTGCAGTTGAAATTCACTGATTATTTCTCTAATACTCTATGGAAACTCTATAGAAATCTTCTGGTACTCCCTAAACTCAAACTGAAAATGACACAACCTTCATTCAACCACAACAAGGCTCTCAACCTTGTAACAAAACAGCTTCCAAAACCTGCCAAATACATAATCCAGCAGCCACTTTCTCCAGCAACATCACCAACTCCACCTATACCATCAAAGGCAGTTCACACATGAGTCCAGTAACCTAATTTACCAACTAGAATGCCAACATTGTACTGCACAATATGTTGGCCTCACCACTGAAACTCTCAGTAAACAAATGAATCAACACCACCATCCCACCAAAATTAAGAATCCATAAATAACAGTTTCAGCACACGCCACCAATCATAACCTCAACTTTGAGGACTGCTACACTGTCAAGGTGTTAACATTCATTCCACAAGACACAATGTAATATGTATCAGATAAGAAGATGGGAGCTGGCACATCAATGGATCACAATGTCTAGAAAACCACCTAACTTAAATATTCGCTAATTTCAAACCAGAGACTACACCAGCACCACCTACCATCCATAGAGTATTAGAGAAATAATCAGTGAATTTCAACTGCACCAAAGAAGTTTTCATCCCTACCAATCAAGTTGGCATCACTGAAGACAACATCCTGTTCAGTCTAATTACTACTTCCTGAGGAAGATGCTACAATAGCATCGAAATATTGAAGTGTGTGTAAATATGTGTCAGTGTTGTTACTTTTATTTGTGCTCTACCATTTTCCTAATATTCTATCATTTTATTTATTACAAATACTTTTGTAAATTTTGAATAGATTTTTAAAAGATATATTTCATTTACTGACATGTAATCAGGCCCAACAAGGGGGGAGGGGGGTTGGGGGCAGGACCTATTGTATACTTAATCTTTACTCAGATACAAAATTTATTAAATTTTACGACCTCAGAAATGCTATTGGTTTTAGGGAATACGAATATCTACATTTTATTTAAGTCAACAAACAACTTAAGTTATATTTTAGCCTTGATTAATGTGCTATCCGCAAATGTTTATTTTTGTCTGAATTAATCGGTGAGCGATGGTGACGTTATCGCAGTGCACAGGTGTCGCTCATGAGCCCGGAAGCAACTACTAGTCTACTAATGGCCAGAAAAACAATTTTTTTAATTTATGTATGTAAAATGATAGATTTTTAAGAACATTTACCAATAATTACTTTAAATGTGATGCTTTTTTATACTTAAAATAGCAAATATTAAGCTTTTGAGTGTAATTAAACTTTATTATGTCATGTTTTTATAGTTAAACTAAATATTAACTTTTTTTTTAACCTTATGTTTATCAATTCAAATGTTTTACTTATGAGATAGGTCAGGTCTCATCTAGTTGGATTTTTCCTTTTTAAAAATGCTTTTATTTTCAAGTGAAAAGTCAATGTCACTTGTTTTATAGTAATTATGATTGTCCTTTGTGTTGTAAGTCCATATTTTTTTAAAGTGTTTTAAAGTATGATTTGGATCTTTGAATTTGTTCCTGGGGCCCATGACTGCTCTCCATGTAAGGGGGATGGAGAAGGAGAGGATGCAAAATAAAATTGTGGAAATGAAGTATGTACGAAAAATATCACAAGGGAGGCCAAGAAAGAGATGGGAAAAGCATATAACAGAAAGTGTGCAAGTGGGAGGAGAACAATGGAATCAATTAGAGGAGGAAGAGTGGTGGAAGGACAGAGGAAGATGGAGGTATTTTACTAAAATGACCCGGCCACAAGCTGGAAACAGTTGTTGTTGATGATGACATGGGGTTTCGCAAGTAGGCATAAAATTGTGTGATATTTATGTGGACTAGCAGTTTTTCTGTTAAGTTTGCAGGCCTGTCCAAATATGTTTTTATCAAATATAGAGCTTACAGTGTTATTGTTACAGACCTAAGTTCCTCAAGTCGTCTTTCTTCTGATAATCTTTGCTCCTCCTGCAATGAAATCATATGGCATTTAGGAGCATATAAACTTGATAAAAAAATGAATAATTTGATTTTGGTTTAAAGAAAATTGCAATTTTTTTTAAATTGTTAACTTTTCAAAAATATAAATTGAAATTGTGATTCCTTGTCACCAGGTTATTATTTTAATCCCTCTATAAATAGGCCTATGTCAAACTTAAATACAATTAGTAATTTAATAGCCCCATCTTGTGTTCAAATAAGGGTCTCCATTTATATGTAGTCAAACTCTACAAACTTTACCCCAAAAAGCCAGATTAAAACAACTAACCAGACAATAATGACTTTAAACCATTATTTAGTTAAATACACTAATGAGAAAACTGTTTTCTAGTTTCAGACAATTACCAGTATTTCCTGCTCGGTTTTTATTGCTTTGCCTTGGAGATCCCAGAAGGACATGGGCCTTTGTTGGCCAGGTGGGGGGGCCACTTGTTGGGAAATCCAGGAGGGGGTGTTGCCAAACATGACAGGTTGGCTCCACAAGGACTCCGCCTATAGTTCAAGTGACAAACAAACCTTCACTTCACACAGAATGTATTAGTTCTAGCAAATGTTAAGAATGGATATTAAATATAAGCAGCCCTCCTGAACATATTACAATATTACAGGCCTTTAAATTTTTGTATAAAGAATTAAATCAAGAGATTCAATACTAAAGTGTCATATTTGATACATGACCTCAAACTAGGGCTCTGCGAGTACTCGGATTCTGAGCTTCAAATAGAGCTCGTCCTTTAAGCTCAAGATCGAGATCGAAAGTTTTGTATGCTCGTCATTTTCGAGATGTACTTAGTAATCAATTTTTTTAAATGCAATAGTAAGCATATGCTATTTAATTGAGATAATATCGGCATTTCCACTTATAAATCATTCGGTTATTTAACAAATTGTTAAAAATCAATATCAATTTTCCCATTAATAATGTAATAGAGCTTTAAAAACCACTTTAGACTGATACAATTTATTCAATACTGTCGTCCATTTTGAACTATACTTGAGTGAAGTTGTTTACTTGTGCAACTGCGCATAGAGAAATAGAAATGAAACAGAATACATGATCATGCACGATTACACTAAGGAATAATAAACGAAATAATATGAAACACTTCAAATTTCTAACTGTTTATGATGCTTTCGTTTTCTTACAGGGTAAATTAAGTTATTGGAGTATATTTTTAAGAAATATTAGCTAATTAAAATGTCACTTTTGTTAACTTTTTATCAAGACAGTGTAGAAACACATTACAATAATGTAAAGTGATAGTGAAAGAAGCCAACCTGAAAGGATAGTTTGGTTAGACCTAGATATAAACAAACACTTCTCTATTATTGATTCATCCTTAGCTGAAACCTGATGCAAACAAAGCCATGTAGAAGTCTATGCTCTGATTTGCTACTGAATAGACTTTCAATGGTATCCTTGCCCTAGATAGGCCCTTCTCTTTTTTATATTAAACTTGTTTTAAAATAACATTAGAAAATTATTATAACTAAAATAATGACTTCATTTGATTTAGCAATTATACTTTAAGCTTTGCCGGTACTATTCCAATACCATCAAACTCCTTAGTCAGCGTTGAGGAACCCCATGGAACAGTCCTTATCACATGTTAACTAATGTTAAGTCCAGCGACAGTTCATCTCGACAGTGTTAAAGTGACGGTTGTGAGTGTTGAGTGCTTCTCGTCTATTATGGTGTTTGCTGAGTCTGGTCTGAGTTTGGTTAAACATAAGACGGGACATTTAAAAGCATTAAAAAAATACAAAAATTCATTGTGACTTACTTTGCTATGTAACTGACTATACATGATCACGCCTGTTTAAAATATTGCACTAGTATTCCACCAATCATGTAGGTCCTTGCGTAGTTGATGGGAATGTTTGTTTACTTCAGGTCTCAGGTTAGGATGAATCAATAATAGATCTTCTTACACTTTTACACTTCCCACTTTTTCAAACTTCCACAGTTGCACATTATTTGAATTTTCAGAAATAAATATTTTTCATTGAAAGATACATTAATGAAAAAATCATATTTCTGAAAATTCAAAACAATGTGTTACTGTGAAAGTTTTGAAGAAGTGGAAAGTGTAAAAGTGTTTGAAGCAATGAAGAGAGGTGTGTTTATTTATATCTAGGCCTAACCTAACCTATCATTTAAGGTTGACTTCCTTCACTCACTTACCTTACATTATTGTGCAGTGTTTCTACACTATCTATTGTACATTTCCAAGCCATCATACAATTACTCATTTTATTACCTTTTTTATAATTTTTAGTGAAATTTTATTAAATGTCCTTAAGGAGTGTTGAAACTCTTTTAATTATCTTTTGTACTAGGCCCTATTTTTTTAGTGTTATTATTTTTTAGTTGTGTTTTTATGTGTTATTTCTAAATTAAGAACCGACATTTCCATTTATTAACTTTTTTTCTAAAAGTATTTATATTTATAAAAATGAGTGTCATTCATATTTTAAGAACATGTGTTTTAGCATATCTTTTAAATATGAAATTTAAAGAGGTGATACCTATTTACATTTATAATAAACAAATATATAGTCTTAACATTTTAAAATTATGAATATATTCGAACTTGACTCTGACGCTTTTAGAAATACTTGACTTGAATGAAAAAACCCAAGCTTGCACCTCAAACCTTTAAGAAAAAACATAGATGATAGTACAATTACTTAAAGTATTTTTCCAAGGATGTAATATGCACAATATACCAGTATGAATGTGTCTTCTCATCTTTACAAAAATAGAAATATTAGTCCAACTCATTTTACAGCCATAGTTTAGCTTAGTGTCTCTCAAAATGTGATCCGAAAACTGGACCGGGGGATNGGCAAGTATACCAAACCTCAACCTTTCTGTCAATACATGGAGATAAAATAGGTAAGCCACCGGCAAGTATACCAAACCTCAACCTTTCTGTCAATACATGGAGATAAAATAGGTAAGCCACCGGCAAGTATACCAAACCTCAACCTTTCTGTCAATACATGGAGATAAAATAGGTAAGCCACCGGCAAGTATACCAAACCTCAACCTTTCTGTCAATACATGGAGATAAAATAGGTAAGCCACCGGCAAGTATACCAAACCTCAACCTTTCTGTCAATACATGGAGATAAAATAGGTAAGCCACCGGCAAGTATACCAAACCTCAACCTTTCTGTCAATACATGGAGATAAAATAGGTAAGCCACCGGCAAGTATACCAAACCTCAACCTTTCTGTCAATACATGGAGATAAAATAGGTAAGCCACCGGCAAGTATACCAAACCTCAACCTTTCTGTCAATACATGGAGATAAAATAGGTAAGCCACCGGCAAGTATACCAAACCTCAACCTTTCTGTCAATACATGGAGATAAAATAGGTAAGCCACCGGCAAGTATACCAAACCTCAACCTTTCTGTCAATACATGGAGATAAAATAGGTAAGCCACCGGCAAGTATACCAAACCTCAACCTTTCTGTCAATACATGGAGATAAAATAGGTAAGCCACCGGCAAGTATACCAAACCTCAACCTTTCTGTCAATACATGGAGATAAAATAGGTAAGCCACCGGCAAGTATACCAAACCTCAACCTTTCTGTCAATACATGGAGATAAAATAGGTAAGCCACCGGCAAGTATACCAAACCTCAACCTTTCTGTCAATACATGGAGATAAAATAGGTAAGCCACCGGCAAGTATACCAAACCTCAACCTTTCTGTCAATACATGGAGATAAAATAGGTAAGCCACCGGCAAGTATACCAAACCTCAACCTTTCTGTCAATACATGGAGATAAAATAGGTAAGCCACCGGCAAGTATACCAAACCTCAACCTTTCTGTCAATACATGGAGATAAAATAGGTAAGCCACCGGCAAGTATACCAAACCTCAACCTTTCTGTCAATACATGGAGATAAAATAGGTAAGCCACCGGCAAGTATACCAAACCTCAACCTTTCTGTCAATACATGGAGATAAAATAGGTAAGCCACCGGCAAGTATACCAAACCTCAACCTTTCTGTCAATACATGGAGATAAAATAGGTAAGCCACCGGCAAGTATACCAAACCTCAACCTTTCTGTCAATACATGGAGATAAAATAGGTAAGCCACCGGCAAGTATACCAAACCTCAACCTTTCTGTCAATACATGGAGATAAAATAGGTAAGCCACCGGCAAGTATACCAAACCTCAACCTTTCTGTCAATACATGGAGATAAAATAGGTAAGCCACCGGCAAGTATACCAAACCTCAACCTTTCTGTCAATACATGGAGATAAAATAGGTAAGCCACCGGCAAGTATACCAAACCTCAACCTTTCTGTCAATACATGGAGATAAAATAGGTAAGCCACCGGCAAGTATACCAAACCTCAACCTTTCTGTCAATACATGGAGATAAAATAGGTAAGCCACCGGCAAGTATACCAAACCTCAACCTTTCTGTCAATACATGGAGATAAAATAGGTAAGCCACCGGCAAGTATACCAAACCTCAACCTTTCTGTCAATACATGGAGATAAAATAGGTAAGCCACCGGCAAGTATACCAAACCTCAACCTTTCTGTCAATACATGGAGATAAAATAGGTAAGCCACCGGCAAGTATACCAAACCTCAACCTTTCTGTCAATACATGGAGATAAAATAGGTAAGCCACCGGCAAGTATACCAAACCTCAACCTTTCTGTCAATACATGGAGATAAAATAGGTAAGCCACCGGCAAGTATACCAAACCTCAACCTTTCTGTCAATACATGGAGATAAAATAGGTAAGCCACCGGCAAGTATACCAAACCTCAACCTTTCTGTCAATACATGGAGATAAAATAGGTAAGCCACCGGCAAGTATACCAAACCTCAACCTTTCTGTCAATACATGGAGATAAAATAGGTAAGCCACCGGCAAGTATACCAAACCTCAACCTTTCTGTCAATACATGGAGATAAAATAGGTAAGCCACCGGCAAGTATACCAAACCTCAACCTTTCTGTCAATACATGGAGATAAAATAGGTAAGCCACCGGCAAGTATACCAAACCTCAACCTTTCTGTCAATACATGGAGATAAAATAGGTAAGCCACCGGCAAGTATACCAAACCTCAACCTTTCTGTCAATACATGGAGATAAAATAGGTAAGCCACCGGCAAGTATACCAAACCTCAACCTTTCTGTCAATACATGGAGATAAAATAGGTAAGCCACCGGCAAGTATACCAAACCTCAACCTTTCTGTCAATACATGGAGATAAAATAGGTAAGCCACCGGCAAGTATACCAAACCTCAACCTTTCTGTCAATACATGGAGATAAAATAGGTAAGCCACCGGCAAGTATACCAAACCTCAACCTTTCTGTCAATACATGGAGATAAAATAGGTAAGCCACCGGCAAGTATACCAAACCTCAACCTTTCTGTCAATACATGGAGATAAAATAGGTAAGCCACCGGCAAGTATACCAAACCTCAACCTTTCTGTCAATACATGCAATGCAAGGAGTCCATGCCTCAACGCCATATTATTTATAGCCACGTTTACTAAAGATAAAAAACTTTAGGGCCTGGGCCTATTATAAATAAATAAATTATTTTTTACTTGATGCTTGTTTTTGGAGTATGGATGCATTGCTTTTCGCACATTTACACAAAACATTTTATTTCTAGTTGTAAATAGTGGATGTTTGAAAGTCAACGCTTTGGACTTCAAAACAAATACGCATGTCATTTTAGAAGTGAGAAACACTAAAGAAAATATGTATGTGAGAGTGCGCAAGGGGTTACTAAACTGAAAAAGTGAATTTGCAATGCTTTTGATGTGTTGGATAAACTATTTTAACATAACTCCATAGTATAATAATTAATTAAAACATTATTTAAAAAAAGTTAAGATACAAACATAATGATAAATCGCTGTTTTGTCACTATTTCGAAACTAAGAACATAAAAGATCAAATGTCCACACATGTATTATGTGTCAAATCAAAGGCTGTGTATACGCTTTCTCACAACTAGAATGGTAACGCTGATGTTTATACAAGCACAGATGTTCTTGGATTACATAATGATACAGTATAGCAATAGCCTTCACTGTGGCATTACGATCACAATTATAACTAATTTATATGCAGAAACACATTAATGGAAAAAGAGGTTATTAGCAAAATGGTTGAACATTTTCAAAAATTTGATTTTATATTTTAAAATTCCAGTCATTTCTAGAAAATTTGAGAAATTCCCTATTTCCCTGATTTTTCCAGGTCAAACCAAATTCCCTGACATTTCCCTGTTTTCTAGATGGATGGCAGCCCTGAATATGTTCAAACTTAGCCTTCACATTTATTTGAATTAAATAATAAATAAACACATAATTTGATGATAAATTTGGCAGCTGATTGCAATTTGATCAGAAATGAATCAAAGTTTATAGTTTTAAATTAATAAAATGTATGGGTATATGTCAAAAATATTTTTGAATTTGATTAGGAAAAGGGACAAAAATTCGTATTTGATTCTGGCTATGAGTCTGAACAATATATTTAAATTCTGTAATCTTGTAGAGTTTTTGAAAGTAAAAATAAAAATTACACTCAGACATTTTATATCTTATTTATATTTAAAATGTTTTCCAAATATAGATAACAGATAATATTTTGTCTAATAGGTGCTGTGAGGTTTCAACATAAAGTAAAATAAATATGATCCTAATGCAAATACTATAGTCTTGTGTATTTTCTAATCAAGAATTTTTGTGTATAGATATTAATAAATTTAGGAAATGGATTTCAAGATTGACAAAAATAAGATCTTTGCGTGAATTTTAATAAATATTTTCAGAATTAAAAATATCTGAATTAATAAAAGTGAGTCACAGTTTTGTCCATACGAATGCCAAAAACTTTTCTCAACTAGCAAGTTTGCCTGGTTTCCTTTTATGTTTTAGTTACTAAGAGTGTGTGAATAGGATTATTTATTGAATCGAATAAACTCAAATTGAATAACAAAATTTCAAACAAATACTGAATAGTACAAATCGAATAGTAGATTTTCCTTATTCTTTTGATAGAAATTATTTCAGTTAATAACTTCCTATTGAAAATGGGGCTTTATATTTAAGCATTGGCAAAATGGAAAAAAATTACTTCAAAACATTGTTATTTGAGCTGGTATTAATGAAGATAAATGGTACAGAACTCTGCACGGACTTTCTCAGTACCTTGTTTAAAAATGGAAATATTTACTCAAAACTAGTAGTATATTTGAAACAAAATAATGTACACTAGCAAATTCAAGCAAAAGTTATGCTATACTTATGTAAAACATTTTTTAACTGCCGGTTTTAAGTTTTATAATTTTATTTTTATAGAATTAAAGTCCTCGTTTGTATATTTGGAGCAATAAAAAAATTTATATTGGGTCCACAAGAGTCAAAACTTCGCATTAAAATGTTGACTTCCAGTTAAAAATTTTGACCTCATTTATAAATTTTGACAATAAAATAGGTAAGTACTGATTATTGAGTCCAAAATGATAGTGATAGTTCGTTGTTGTATAAACATTTCCCCCGAGAGGTTAAAAGAAAAAGAACATCAACTTTTTTAGACACTTTCTTATTTATTTAATCAAAGGCATTAGATAATAATTTCGTTAAAACTATAATAATAATAATAATAATAATAATATTAGCACCGCGTCTTACTACCCGTTCGGGTTATACGCTTAAGTACTAATTACACTAATGGATTAGGAATTGGGAGGGTTGAATTTAGATGAAGTGAACCCGCATTTGCATGGAGGGAGAGTGGAAAACCATTTAGGAAAAACCACCCCCAGTTCACCCGACCGAGATTCGAACCTCGATCTCCCCGTCCTCGGCGGTCGAGCTCAACACGACTAGCGCGTTAGTCAACTACGCCACCAAGGCGGGTTTAAAACTTTAGTATCTCTATACAACTAAAGCTCACAAAATTGTATAGATATATTTTCCAATATCTCAGAAACTAGTGGTTTTATGGAGATACATTTCAAATAAAAGTTTATTTTTATTTTTAATAGTACAGTAGATTCTCGAAACTTCAACAGGTAATAACTCAACAATCCGTGTAACTCGACAGGCGCACGTGCACACAGTTGTTGGCGCCAGTCATCACAATTCAAGGTCATTCAACTGTATAAACTCTTCAGTTTGTTTGTGTAACTTGAGTGGAACAGACGTGTGGTGGTGTTTTTACAAGTGCTGTGTTAGTTAGTTTTCCAATTAAGGAACATATTCGAATCGATGCAATATTATATGTACACTTGATTGGGTGAAATGGGGGTGGATTTTACTAAATGGTTTTCCTCTCTCCCTCCAAGCAAATGCAGGTTCACTTCCTTTAAATTCAACCTTTCCAATTCCTAATCCATTAGCGTAATTTGTACTTAAGTGTATAACCCGAACAGGTATTAAGATGCAGTGCTAAAAAAATAATAATGTATATGTACAGTACTGAACTGCATTTCTGAATATTCCACATATGTATATTCACCATTATATTAACACGTAATATATTGTACTGTACATCTATTAGTGTTACTGTAATGTACAATCCTACCGTACAGTACAACTGTACCAATAATATTCGATACTGTACTGTTATTCATCCTTTTTTAGTAAAAATGACATAGTAAACATGCATCTTATGCAAGTTCATTCGTAAAACTCGACATTTCAATAACTCAACACCATCTTAGTCTACATTAGGTTGAGTTTCTGAGACTCTACAGTACTACAATTTTGCAATGATAAGTTATTTAGTATCTCAAATAGTTGCAAAGATACGGAAATTTCTGCTTCTGTAAAGTACCCTAAGAATAATTTCTAAACTACTCTTAATTTTAGGGCTAAACAGATACACAAACAGACAGCATTGCAAAAACCACTTTTTAGAGTTAGAGGGGTCATGAAACTGTGATATCGATCAACATCTCAGGTTAGATTTTTTTTTTGTGGTCGAAATACTTCACTTTTAGTGTTCGAAAGCTTAAAAAATATATATATTTGCGTATACCTTGAAATGATTGGTTTTATAAAAATTTGTTTCAAATAAATGATTTTACTATAAATAGAACTACATATTTGCAGTGATACTAGGGGTCTGCGAGCTTGGGTTTTTTCATTTGAGTCGAACTCGAGTCGAGTGTTTATAAAAGCTTCAGCGTTCGAGTAGAGTTTATTCATAATTTTAAAATGTTAAAAAGTATATTAAAACACATGTTCTTATTAAGTAACGGAAATATGAGTTTTTAAATTAGAAATAACACTTGTAAAACACAATTTAAAAATAGGAACAACACTCAAATAAAAATCTAATAAAATAATAATTAAAATGGTTTCAAACTCATATCTTTAAGGACATTAAAATTACACTAAAAATTATATTTAAAAAATGAATAATTGCAATAATGACTTGGAAATGTACAATAGATAGTGTAGAAACACTGCACAATAATGTAAGGTAAGTGAGTGAAGGAAGTCAACCTTAAATGATAGGTTAGGTTAGGCCTAGATATAAATAAACACACCTCTCTTCATTGCTTCAAACACTTTTACACTTTCCACTTCTTCAAAACTTTCACAGTAGCACATTGTTTTGAATTTTCAGAAATATTACTTTTTCATTAATGTCTTTTCATATGAAAAATATTTATTTCCGAAAATTCAAATAATGTGCAACTGTGGAAGTTTGAAGAAGTGGGAAGTGTAAAATTGTAGAAAGAAAATAGAGAAGCGTGTTTGTTTATATATAAGCCTAACCTAACTCTCCTTTCAGGTTGGCTTCCATCATTATTACTTTACATTATTGTAGAGTGTTTCTACACTGTCTTGATAAAAAGTTAATACAATTGATGTTTTAATAAGCTAATATTCCCCCATAATATGCTTCAGTAACTTAACTTACCCTATAAGAAAACGTATAGAATCATAAACAATTAGAAATTTGAAGTGTTTCATATTTCGTTTATTATTCCTTAGTGTGATCGTGCATGATCACGTCTTCTGTTTTTTAATGCTTATAAAAGTTTATGCTGATACTTTAAAACTAAAAATAATATGACTAAAATAATACTTATAGCAAACAATATGAAATAGTAAATGCTTTTTTATTTTAAATGTGTTAAGTTTGGTAAAATATGTATTGCAATATATAAGATAAGCCTTGATTTTAAACAGGTGAACCAAATAATTCTATAACTAAATATTAACTAAACTAGAGCTAGTTTTGTAGCTAAACAAATTAATTAATATGAGTTTTAAATATCTTAAGTTTGAAAACATTTAATATAATAATATATTCTTGATATTACATTTTTAATTTAACATAAATTATTATTTTAGAAAGGGACCAGGTAAAGATAGTAAAAAGAATCATTCAATTATTTAGTAATATTCTTAGCTATTTTTATTTTCATTGCTTTGTTATGGCAATACAAATAAGCAACTTCAATCAAGTATAATTCAAACTGGATAACAATATTGAATCAATTTACCGCTCAAAAGTGGTTTCAAAGCTCTAATACAATTTTTAACAATTTGTTAAGTAACCGAATGATTTACAAGTGGAAATGCTGATATCTCAATTAAATAGACTATGCTTATTATTGTGTTTTAAAAATTGATTATTAAGTACATCAAGTGGAAGCTTGAAAATGACGAGCCTACAAAACTTTAGATCTTGATCTCTAGCCTAAGCGACGAGCTCTGCTTGAAGCTCGGGATACGAGTACTGGCAGAGCCCTAGTGATAAGTAATTTCTATAGCTGAGCCACTCGAATCTTCAAATACTCGAATCCACCAAATTCTGACAAATATTTGAGATTCGAGGATTCTGTGTTTTACCGGATTCGAATGTCAAATCTTTCACCTCATTAACAAAGCGTAATATTTTGAATTCTATAATTATTTAGTTAGGCATATTTGAAAATCACAACTTAATCTGTAATCTTTATTTTGTCAGACAAAAGAAATACGCATGAATAAAATCATTATTTGAAAAAAAAATTTGGGTGTAGGAAATCTAACATGCCTAATACCCTACCCTCCCTATGGAAAACCTGGACTCGGCCGTTTCAGCGCATGCTCACTCCTGAAACTTTCATCTCATGAACAATCTTGTAAATATTTTAATGAACACATTAAAACTCTTCAAAAACGAAAAATCAAAACTAGAATTACAAATAAACTCAAACAAATTACAGCTTTTTTTGACAGAAATAAGAATACATTACATACGATATGAAGTCAGCCGCCATGACGTATATGTTTACTATCCAGAGTGATGATTAAATAAACATACTGTTAATTCTTACTACCCAACTGGTTTTAATTATCTACAACTATGTAAAAAACCGCAATTTATTTCATTTGATCCTTAAGTTAGATATTTTGTTGGGTTTCATCAAAAATAAATACTGTCAACAGACACCGATAAAACTGTTTATTTATGCCTACCGGCCTACGTATTGTATAGCGATTGATTGTTTGGAATCAATTCAGGTAATCTGATCACTTAGTAAGCGCTATTGGGTTTTAAGAATCAAATAATAACTTGCTAATTCATAATTTGTTTTAAAATGATTTTAACTGAGTTTTTTTAATATGAAGTAATTGTAAAAAATATTTAAACGTAGTCCTGCCTAATAAACTGCGAATGAACATATTGCAAGAGTCAAAAATATGTTTGTGTTTTAAATAGAATGTATTCTCAGAAATCGGTTTATTGCAAGAATCAGATATATTTCTTGTTTTCTACGCAAAGATAGATAATAGATGTAAATAAAAAAGATAATAAAACACACTTAGACATTATTGAGTTCACTATTTCCAATATATGTTTAATTGTTAAGCATGTTGTTTAATTTTTATAAAAATCCATTTGTATTTTTATTATTGCTCTCTTATAAAAATAAATTATAATCATTTAATGATGATTAAAGTTGATCAAAGGATTACTAGGCCTAATCTGTTTATTTCACATGTTTTTTTTAGAAACTTAACTCATTCTATCAACACTTTTAAAAATAACTAAAAGACACTCAAATTTTGATTGATTATTTATTATTATTAGCACCACGTCTTACTACCAGTTTGGGTTATACGCACTTACGCTAATGTGTAATGGTAGAGTGATTGTGAGATGAAATGGAGGACCTACAATTTAACGTGGAATCCGAACCACGATGGAGACCTGGAAATCCACACATTCACAAGTTGTGATTAATACGCGTCTTGTCAGAGGTGAAGGAAGGGTTTGGCAATCAGATAAATCTGTGCCGGGACCCTAAGATTGATTGATTTGATTTTTAAACAATAATATGAGTCTAGATGGTTTAATACACCTGGATTTTAACCATTATTTTGCGAGGGGTGGTTGAGGTTGATTCAAATTGAAAGCATGATTGAAATAAATCTTAATTTACAGTTTACGCCTATATTGTATAATGTAGGTCTATTTGTAAATCATTAAAATTTCTAACAATTTGGTAGGATTCGAATTCAAGATTCAAAAATAAAATGTAGATTTGGATTCGAGAAATAGTGGAGTCGACGCATCTCTAGTAATTTCATATCTCAAAGAGTTCCGGAGATATGATAAAAAATCAGAATTCACGCATCAGACCAGAACTCTTGAAGTCATTTTGATGAAAAATCGAGAGTAGCCATTTTATATGTAATATTGGTCAATAATTAGAAATTAAATTTAATCAAAATTGTTAGAGCTGATTTTGATAAATGGATTTTTCTCTTCTCGTCCTAAGAAAACTACCCTTAATTTTAGGATTAGATATAAAATTCCAAAAATCCTAAATATCAAGTTTTACCCAGACCGGTAAAATAGTTTAAAATCTACTCCAAGAGACAGACAGGCGGCAATGCGAAAACCACTTTTTCGGATTCGGGGCAGGGGGTCGTAAAGTGTTGAAATTCATCAAAATCTCGAGTTTAATTTTTTGACGATCACAATACTTTTTCTACCTGTAAGGTAGCAAGAAGGTAAAAAGAATGAATTTAAAATAGAATTTAAGGGAATTGAGAGGAGCTATTGAACCAGTTTTTTAGACAACGGGTTTCACCTAAATCAAATTTTTTAACTATTGTGATAAGTTTTTGAAAGAACATTTAAAAATTGCATGGAGAGTGTTTAAGTGGTCAGTCTAGAGATAATATTTCTTTAGATTAAAACAAAATAAGCTAATCGTTTTGATTGTTGATTTAAGTTTAATATAATTTTAAATGAATAACAAACAATTAATATATTAATTGTCTTCACAAATTTTTTAAAAAAACTAACACTTTTACAACAAATTATTATTTAAAAAAGGCACTGAAACTGTATAATCTGTCAAAAGTTCATTGAATTTTTTTCATGCATATTGTTATGAATAAACACAATTGGCTCCAGTCCTCTAGAATTGACACCCCTTAAATGTTATCTAGGCTTGACACCCCTTAATTGTTCTCTAGGCTTGACACCTTTTAAAAGTTTTCTAGGTTTGAAACCCCTAAAATGTTCTCTAGACTTAACCCCCCTTGTAATCTCTATTCTGTCTGAGTCAGCCTCCCTGTCTGGTCATATGTAACAAAAAATTGACAGGTGAACTCAATTGGTTGACCTTACAATACTGTCCTCTCCACCTTCCCCCTTATTTTCATGCGCCGCCGTGAAATATGGTAGAGTAGCTATTTCTATCCTCCTCTAAATTTTTAATTGCAAGTACTTTAACACCTTGTAAAGCGAGGGAGTCACATGGCTCCCAACAGCTGTATAATACCCGCTCCCCCTTCTTCCAAACCTTAGCCAGGCCACACTACCTCTTGCTTTCTGCTAACATGGTATTCCCCTTATATTAAAAAGAGTATTTTTAATTCTTTAGTCACCAGATTATCTGGCTACGCACTTGTCTCACGCCAAGTGCTGCGTGCTGCTGTTAACATACTGGTCTGGACAGGATCTTTAAAGAGAGATGGCCCGATACCTATTTTTCTCAATTCCAATTCTTAAGTTCAACCTCGATTCAGATTCTTGAACATTTTATATTTAATTATTTTTTCAAGCATTCAACCTCATGTAAAAAGAAATAGGTATTCAACTTTATAACATACCAAAAAACTAAAAAGCTTCCATAGTTATACATTTAAAAAAAATATTTCAACCAAGAAAAATATCCATTTTATCACGTATTAAATCATATAACCAAAATAATAAAATAATTAGGAATTGCATTATAATATACATGTATTATTAACTGCAAATAAAGCCTCATTGAATCAAACATTTCTAAATAAAAAAAAATAGAAAAAGTATAATAAACAGTTGGTGAAAACACAAGTCTATTCAATTCACCAAATAGGACTGTTAAATGAAAGTGTGCTGTTTTTAATTAATGACATTTGAAATAAAACTTAAGTACCATACTGGTAGCAAGTAAACAAACAAGATAATAATTGTAGCCATCAGTTAATTTTTAAATTGTAAGAAATAAAAGAATAAAAATATATTAGCTTAGGCCTATAACATTTGTTGCAAATAAAATTGTTAATTTGTCAAATAAAAAAGAATAGCTTTGTAAAAACAGTCAAAAACTTTTTTTTTTAAGATATTTAATAATTATTGTTATTGTATAGAAAATCTAACGTACCTGATACCCTACTCCCCCCTCAATGCGAAACTTGGACATGGTCACTTGAAACTTTAATCTCAGGAAATACAACATAGTGAGGAATTGCTAAGAGCTCTACCTGAGGTTTGCTGGCACTGAGTTGTCGCAGCAGAATCTGCAAGGGATCGTTGGCAGGGTTGGCTGCAGGGACGAGGGGAGTCTTGGGGGGAGCCGCAGTGTGCATGACTGGTTGCTGCAGGCCACCCATTTGCTGGATTAACTGTTGGAGGGGATCCAGCTTGCTCTCAACCATCGCTGGTTGGACTAGCTTAGACTAGAGATGTAATGAGAAAAGATGTCAGATTTCCTCATTTTTCAAGTCCTTACACTTTTAGCCTAGATTATTTGGTTCTTGGTATAGGTAACTAACATTTGGATTAGAATATTATATTTTAAGAAGGGTGTATTAAAACTATAGGGGAGATTGATCTGAATATTGAATCTGAATCTTAAACTTAACCACAAATCTCTGATATATCGAGAATATTGAAAATCAAAAGCATAGGAGGTTAACAATGCTATAGTTCCCCCCCATTTAATTCTGTTGTTTAAGTTAATTGACTCAATATTAATATCAAATACTGTATTGTGTCAAATCATTTAGGATTTGATTTGATGTTTCAAAGGACTCATTCCTGTTTAAAGATCATTTGATCATTAGTCTTCGATGGAGATGGAGAAAACTTGGTTATGCACTGTAACTTGCATAGTTTAAAAAAAAATTAACTTGTAAAATAATTGAAAGTCAAGTTTTAATAATAGGAAATATACCTGAGGAAGTAGATGCCTTATTGAATTTTTCTGTGGCTCAGCCCCTGGATGATGCTGTCCATAAAGGTCGACTGGCTGGCTAGCCACTTGCTGGAGTATCAACTAAAACACAAATATTGTTGCAATTAGCATCCACTGTAATATCAATGTAGAATAATATGACTAATATGTGCGCACACGCGCGCGCGCGCGCACGCACACACACACACACACACACACACACATATTGAAGTTTCGCAAGATGGGTTTTACTAACTTTTACATAGTATCACACTAAAATTATTATCAAAACATATTTAAAGTTCACTGTAGCATTATGGAACTTATAATATAAAATACACGAAATAAAACAAAATCTACTAATTGGCCTTTTAAATGTTAATAATGGTCTATTTTGATGATTAAAATGTAAATTAATACTTTTAAAACCATTTATATTTTTTCTCTGTATTAGATATGACTGTAATTTGCCATTGTTTCTTGAAATTGCCAAGAAAAATAAAAAAGAATCAACTTCAATATTACAATTTTTTTCTTGGCATTCCAATTACCATTAAAGTTCCCAGTTTAGTATGACAAATGTATTTACTAAAGCTAAATATTAATGGCGAAAGAAGTGGTAACTATATTTGGCATCAATATTGGTATTTCATGTTTAAACTTGATAATAGGCTTTGTGTTGTCTTCCGTTGCATAAAATTTAAGTAACACATCTTTAAAATGTGAGATTTAAAAAATATATGAAAACAACACAGGTTTTAAAAATAAGAATGAGACTCAATTTTATTAAGAGTAAATACTTTTGAAAAAAGAGTAATTAAATATTGATTTATAGATCATAATTAACACTTTAAAAACATGTATTTAAAGATAGCTACAACACTAATATAAAAATATAATAAAAAAATAATCAAATGGTTTTAACACTCCTGTCTTTAAAGACACCAAACACCTTAGCTCATTGGGTAGCGTATCTGCCTACTGAGTTAAGGGTTCCGAGTTTGACTTTCGAAGTGAAAAAAAAATTGATCATTGATGATCTACCCTTTCTCATTGATAAATTAACGCCCGGGGACTGGATGTTGTGCCTGCCCTAGTCTTAAGTTAGATTATAAGGCATATAAAGCTACGACAGGCCTAGCAAGCCGGTAGCAGAAAATATATGGCTTGAATAAAAAAAACTGACCCAGGCCACAGGTTGGAAACAGTAAGAGATGTAAGTAAATGTCTTTCAAGACATTACAATTAGGTACACTAACAATTACAACAACAAAAGTTCATTAGATTGATGTTTTAATCAGTTATTTCACCAATATATACCCCTGTTAACAGTTATGCTATAAGTAAACATAAGAATCACAAAGAGTTTGAAATTTAAAATGTTTTATCTTTCATTTATTAGCCATTAATGTAATAACTGTGTATGATAACTTCTTCGGTTCCATTTCCATTCCTCTATGCATTGTTGTGCATGCATCTTATATGGATTTTCACTAAAATTATCTTACTACAAAATTTATTTCAATTAAATTTTTAATGTTTTTAAAGTTGATGTTCATGCTTTTAAATAGAAAATAAGATGGTTAAAATAATATTTCTAGTAAACAATATGAAATAGTAGGGCTATGTGTTTTTTTATTTAAATGTAGTAAGTTTGGTCAAATATTAATTGCAATTAATTGAATGTGTGACGTTGGGACGTAGACAGGTAGGTCGAGAGGTAGTCTCGAATATGACCTGGAGTGTGTTATTTTTTAAAGTGTATTTGCTTTGTTTCAAATGGAATGATGGTGACACACCTGATGTTGCTCAACAGGGGTGAGGGTTCCCCAATGCTCGCTCTGGGAAAGTTTGCTGAAAGCTGTTTGGATCGCAGACTCTTGCTGTTGCCTGAAAGCACAGTAATCCAAGGTGTCCAGCAAAAGTATTAAAATTTGCTGACTCCTGACTAGAGATGTGCCAGAAACACATTTCAATTCGAACCGATATCAGATGAGAATATGAAAAAATATCTAGACACGAATTCAAGATAATAAAACTACCCTTGAGAGTGCAAAAATGTATATATATGTTTATCAAAATAAATATATAGTTTATAAAGTGCTAGAGTTTATTTTGACATTTAGGGTTGCGCTTGGTTTGTATAACCTTATAGTTCATTCAAACACTTAAGAATGAGGTTTACTTGCCAATAACTTTGAAATGACCTTCAAATTTAAAGGCAACTCATAACTGGTGGTTAGGTTGTTTCTGACTTGAAAGTTCTCAGCCCCCTCCCCCACGGGTTGTGTACAATTG
Source organism: Timema genevievae (assembly GCA_902155825.1). Taxonomy (NCBI): domain Eukaryota; kingdom Metazoa; phylum Arthropoda; class Insecta; order Phasmatodea; family Timematidae; genus Timema; species Timema genevievae. The sequence goes on along the minus strand of CABFWO010000870.1, from coordinate 74,286 downwards.
AGGAGAGAGAGAGAGAGAGAGTTGGGTGGGGATGTGTAACTTTGGAAATGAGCTACAGCTTATTAGTTTCTCGGAAGTACCTGAAATATCTTTCCTTCTACCTACTTGTTAACTTCCTGTAAAAGAAAGAGTAATATTTATTTTTTGATATTCATTCGTATCAATTTCTTCAAATATAATCCATAATGAAAATAATGTGATGACTAATGACAATAGGTGGGTATCAAAAAAATAGAAACAATTTTGGGGTGGTTATGGAACTAGTAAAGCATTATTCATTAAAGTATTTAATTTAATGTAACAAACATGAATAATACATTTTTATTTTATAAATTTTGCTTTACATTTAAATTGCTTAACTATAACTAACCACAAACACACAGTGTTTGTTTAGAAAGTAAAAAAATTTCTCAACACACTATTAACGTAGCTCATTATTTATAATTATTTTAAATATTGCTTTTTTGTTTGATATTTCAAGTGATAACAGGTTCACTTTGACATGTCTACTGTCCAGTTTGATAATTTACCAAAAGTAAAATCTTGCTAAAATTGAATGAACAAGTATTTGTGTTTTTTCCTTCCAAATTTGAACTCATGATTTTAACCTTTTTGAACTCAAAATGTCCATAAAATCTAACGGTTATATTTTAATATTAATTGTACACATTTTTTTTACAAATAGTTTGGGCCAATAAACTTGTAGCTTTTTTCTATGAACGCCTAAACATACCAAAAATAGCCACTAACACTCGAAATGCAACTACTATTGATGAACCAAATTTAGTTTAGAAGATATACGCCTTTTATTTGATCAAAATAATTGGTCATATTGGACCAAATACAGCAAGTTTGGTCGAGTCACTTTAAATGTACCATATGCATATAATTTATACTCAGATCAATAGGCATGTGAACTAAATGTCGAATTCCGGTTTTCTGGTTACAGTGAGATCAAGGTTCAAATTCCAGATAGGTGAAATGAGAGTGTGTTTCCTAAATTGTTTCCCACTTATCCTCCAAACAAATGTGGGTACATTTAATTTAAACTCCATCTTTATCTCCAGCTACTCAATAAGCGTTATTAAATGCTAATAGCCCAAGTGGGTGATAAGACTTGGTGGGAAAAATTGTATAAGGGACCTATGTTGGCCTATATTGATGCGCAAATCTAAAAGTTTATGAAACAAAGTTTTGTGTCAATTACATTAAATATGTAAGAAAATGTTAAAGTTTTTGAGCTTATTTATTCAGTTAATAAGAGCCACAAATAAAAATCAATGACAATAACTCTTTTTGTGTTAGGACACATGATTCGTAGATTTTTCTGGTCTAAAACACATTCACATTTTTAATTTAGAGTCATGTAAATGATATAATTTGCAAAATTTTCTTTGAAAATATTACAAAATATTTGTTCTTATTAACAACACTAATTTTTACATTAAAAATAATAATTAAGTTAATTAATACTTAAAACTGATTTCGCCCTTTTTGTATCCAATCAGGTGTACTTAATGGTTTCGACAGCAATAGAATGGAGGTAAATTGATCTCTCTCTATTGGAATATTAAATATAAAATGCATGAAATTTGTGTTTTGGGTTTATTCAATTTTTTGATAAATGAATACCCAATTATAATCATACTGTCACAAGCTTAAACTATTTTCGATTATTAATATCAAGTTAAAAAATTAAATTTCCTTCTCAATTAATAGTTTGAAGCTCAAACACATTTATTAATTTCTATCTAATTTTTTATCTAATTATTTCATGGTTTTATTAAATTTTGGATATGGCATAATCGTTTGGCATATTGGTAGCTTAAATTTGACACAATAAATATTTTACTAGCATTCATGATAGTTGAGACATAAGAATAACCTTTGGGTAAAAGGGTGAAATGTGGGTTGCGGGTTGCCCCTTTAACTGTAAAGCTCGTTCTTAAGATCAAGGGCCAGTTTCATAGTCAGATTTAGTACGCCTAAAGTGCGAGTCGATACTAAATACAGGACGACACCTACCTAGACCAAAATGGAATGGGCCAGTTTCACATATGAAACTGGCCCATTCCATTCAATTTCAGGTAGGTGACGTCTTGTATTTAGTATCGACTCGCACTTGAGGCGTACTAAATCTGACTATGAAACTGGCCCAAAGTGTATACATATTTTAAATTCAATTAATAAAATAGTGATAGTTGCAATGCGTACCATTTATAATTTAATTTTGATGTGTAACAGTGTATAGTGTGAAAAACAATATTTATAACAAAATATTTCTTAATGAAGACAGTTTTAGGCGAAAATATGTGGCCTCTTTTTGAGTCTTTACAATATTGTTAAAAATAATAAACTATCGGTTTGGTTTGTAAATCTTTTAGGGCAGTTATTTGCTTAACCATCTTTTTCAAACTTCTAAAACTCTAGAGATTCATTTATAATTTTCAAGACGAGATAAAAATATTTTATTTTCCCTCATTTAAATTGAAGTAATTTAGAGTCTTGCACATCTTGAAATCTGTAAAACCCCTAATAATATTTCAGATTGTTTGAAGCAAACCTGAGCAGTAGTTGTCGCTGTAGCAACTGGAAGTGGTACTGCTCCAGCATCGCTGTGTCAGGATCAATGGCTGCTGGGAGGTTTGGAACAGTTTTCGGCAACTGTGTGGGTGGCGGATGGTTGGCCGCGACAGGTTCACTAGTCTACAGTATTGAGAAGAAAATAACAGAAAAATAAAATATTTGGCTATTTTTTAAACAAACTAATTATTTTAAAATTGGTAGATGTGATGAAAACTAACATTAGAAGGACAGACAATCATTTTGACAGGTAGGTCTCCTTTAAAATACTGTAGCTCAAAAAATTTTTATCGGGCATCTATATTTCAAGACGTTTAATCAAATTTTTTTACCAAGAGTCATTGAAAAAATCAGACCTTTAATATATTTTTAAATAATGTTACCAGCCCCTCTTACCTAGAAGGATGCTAAGCGGTCAATTTGACTGGAGATGCTTGTTGTTTCTTAAGCCTCAAAACTCATAACAAAGTTTTTTTTTTTAATATTATAATTGGTGTTTATTGCAACCCACTAGTATTTATTGCTTCCTACCCTTCACTTGCTTCACAAACTTCGACCAATACTTCTAGGCATATCTAAAGCAATACACACAACACCTGCCAGATTTGGGGCTGTAAAGCTTCTGATAGATTAAAAAACTAGTGTAAGCAGTGCAAGAAATGTTTGTACAGCCCAAGGAGGCCCTACAGGAGATGTGCATTACACTTTTACTAAATGCTTTAACAGAAATGGCGATTTTGTAAAGTTTCAGAATCGTTCACAAAATAATTGGTACCAAGTTCAATTACGTTGTACTAGGAATTAGGCCTGGTCCTGACAGGTACAAAGCTTGTCCTCTGTTGTTTATCTATTAATACATGGCAATCCCGTGTGTTCAGAAGTATTTTATTACCATTCAGGTTATACTATATTTACTAATTACACTAATGTGTTAGGGGTTAGAAAGGTTTTAATTTAGAGGAAAACCACCCTCAGCGCACCCCATTGGGCTCGAATCCCAATCTCCCCATCTTCGGCAGTCTAGTCTATTGCGAGAGTAGTACCTTAGACCGGAGGTCAATTAACTAAGGCCCGCAGGCCAAATTCAGCCCGCCGCCTCTTTATGTACGTGAGCTAAGAATAGATTCTTTAAAATTTCAAAGTATGCAATATAATAGCCGAGTTGAGAAGTTGTGAGAAATACCCTATGTTCACATTCGCATGCTGCTTGGTGAACTTTGTTGTGAAGCCACGCAGTTATAGTTCGGCAGCACATGCCACGTGTATTGTCGTTATGTGATACTTTGTTGTGAAGCCACGCAGTTATAGTTCGGCAGCACATGCCACGTGTATTGTCGTTCTGTGACACTTTGTTGTGAAGCCACGCAGTTATAGTTCGGCAGCACATGCCACGTGTATTGTCGTTACGTGATACTTTGTTCTCGTTTTATTGCCTGTGCATATCCATCATGTCCTTCCAAAACCAGAAAAGTTGAGAAAAGTGGACTTTGAGTGTCGTGCTTTTAAAGGAAGAGTGGAGTGTGAATTATTGTGTTGCCAATTAGATGACAGAGCATTGTGATTACAGTGCAATGACACTATAGCTGTACTAGAAGGGTGCAATATATGTCATCATTACCAAACTAAGCACTCAACACAATATTCCCAAAGCAACTAGCAGAAATATTGGAAACCTTAAAAAGGGATATTTCATCATAAAGCAATTTCTTCATGAAAAATGAAAATGAGGCTGCATTTAAAGTAAGTTTACGCGTAACTAATTTATCAACCAAGGAAGGAAAGCCTTTTACTGACTGTGATTTAATTACCATAAATCATGTTTGAATGTAGCAGCCAAATAAATGTATCCAGATAAATTGAATTTATTTATATCCATCAGCCTTTTGGCAAGAACAATTGCTCGAAGAGTTGAAGACATTGGGGAAAACATCAATAGCCAATTAAATAACCAGGCAGATGATTTTGAGTGTTTTCCCTTGGCTCTTGATGAGTCAATAGATGTTACTGATGTTCATTCAAGGAGTCAATGCAGAGTTTGGAGTGACTGAAGAATTAGGTTCTATGAATAGTCTGCATGGAACAACTACAGGCGAAAATATTTTCAAGGAAGTTGAGGAAACATTAACAAAGTACAATCTGAAGTGGAATCAGCTAAAATGTGTGGAACAGAGAAAAGGCTCATCTAGAAACATTTACAAGCCTTGTGAAAATGCAAGGTATTCAAAGTCTATGGTTATTCAATGTATAGCCAACATGTAATTTGTGGGAAAATATTTGAATCCATCATGTGTTCTTGAATCAGTTGTGTCAACAGTGAACTTCATTCACTCTTGTGGACTTGCCATCATCATTTCCATGATTTTTTTTATCGGAAATGGAAGCTGAATATCCTGACTTTCCCTACCATACAGGAGTTTGATGGCTCAGTAGTGGTAAAATTTTATTGAGATTTTTTTCAACTCGGAGGAGAGATTGAAATTTTTCTCAATGAGAAAAACCACCCACAGTCAAAATTATTGAACAATGAATGGCTTTGGAAATTAGCTATTGCTGCAGATATCACAGGATTTCCTAATGGATTCAACTTAAAACTACAAGGCAAAATAGTGCTAATATGTGAATATTAAATTGCGGTAGAGTCATTTCAACGACGACTGGTGTTGATTGAGTCACAACTCATGTCATGCTGCTTTGTACATTTCCCATGCTGTCAAAAACTAAAATAAGAAATGAAATCTCCATTCCCACACAAATTTGCAGCGAATATATTTTATGAGCTCAAACTACAGTTCCAGCTGTGTTTTTCAGATCTTGATGCAAGTGTAGAAGACATTTCCATATTTCAAATCCATTTGACTGTGCAAAAGAGGAGTTTTCACCTAACCTTCAATTCAAAGTGATTAATCTGCATGATGATGACACACTAAAAGGCAAATTTTAATAGAAGAATCCAAAAGTATTCTATAAATGCCTTCCAAGCGATGAATATGGTAAATTAAGATCATATTCTTGGGGTTTTATACATGCATTTGGCAGCATCTAACTGTGTTAAAAGACATTTACAAATATGAAATACATAAGTTCTCAATACAGATCAGTATTAAATTTGAACCCTAATTTGGTGAAATGTCATCTCTAAAAAAGCAATTCCATTTTTCTCAATAGTAGAGCTGTATTTCAAACAAATGTAGTCTACTTATTATTATTATGTTACTTTTATTAAATAAATTTGCAAAAACTTGTCTTTTTCTTGTTATTTAAATAGGCCTACCTACATAAATCCTCGAATTTGCCTCTTTGCCCGCAGAGCCTAAGATATTTACTATTTTGCCCTTTACAAAAAATGTATACCGACCCTTGCCTTAGGTCACTAGGTCACGAGGTCACCGAAGTAGGTCAGATGTAATTTGTCATACAAACCACATACAACAGGAAACAAACTTCACAGATATTGATGTGCATCCAAATTGAACTCAATTTATATTTTGAGTTCACCCTCCTGGATTTTTCGAGTTTTACATATCAATTTCAGCTCTTTAGGGTAACAAAAAGTTGGTGAAAGTGAGAACGTATCCTTGAAGGAAAAACACCGGTATACCGTTAGTTTTCTTTTTGTTAAAGGTTTTGTTAATTCATAATAGATTATTTCATTTTTGAGATAGGGAAATCTTTGATTAAATTAAAGTAAAAGTTAAAAACATGTTCCTTACAAAAAAAAATACATATAACATATGGACATGACCGCATATTTATTAACTCCTAGTTGAAATTATAATGTTTAAATAGTTTTGCATTAATTTTATCTGTTCTATCCTCTTTATATTTGGCAATTATCACTGTAGAGTATAAAAATTGTAGACAATTTTCATAACTACTAAATCAGTTACTATTAGGTTAAATATGTGAAAGCCATATTGCATTTTCCATTTTATTTGTACCTCTCACTCTTCAGTCCGTGGCAACATTTTTTGTGGCTCATAAAAAATATAATATTACAAGGAAAAAAATAACAAATACAGAAATATATTTTACATTATCAACCAATAAAATATATACATATTATATGTAATTTTATAAATGACTTTTGCCATTTATGTGAAGAAAAGTATTACTTTTTATACAAATGTACTTTGAACTGACAAATGACTACTTCAGTAGACAAGACAAATCATGCTACCTCTTGATATGAAAAATCTAAAAAGAGAAAGATACAAAAGAGAACATACTTCACGAGGAATTCTAAATCACACCTGCCAGAGATGGGCCTAGTCCCTAGTGTGAGTAATTAGTAATAAGCTAATATGAATAATTTAATATGTATTCAATACAAATATTGTTGTTAAAGTATTTCGGCCTGCAATCCAACATAACTAATAGTATGCACATAGATAATACAAAAGCAGTGAGTGGGCAATGACAGTAGATGCATTGAAGTGAATAGTCAAATCCTCTTTACAATTATTGAGTATATTAACTTTGAGGTTGGTTGATAATAGATAAACAAACATAACAAATAAATCAACACTTTCAAACCTGCTTCAGTGTCTGCATGGTCTAAAGCGCTACTCTCACAATAGACTAGACCGCCGATGATGGGGAGATCGTGGTTCATTCCTGGTCAGGTGTACTGAGAGTGGTTTGNTCTTATTTCCCCTTGCCCGTACGGGACAACAACTTGCGCTGCTGGCCTTCTCAGTCACTAGACGTCAGGGACCCACCCCCCCCCCAACCTAATACCAGTTTATTCATTTAATTTTTTTTCATACCTTTTAAAACAATCTAACTTGACAGCATGTGTTCTAACCTTGTGCGCGGGACCAAGCATAAACGGTATCCGACCACAGGACTTGATGAGGCCCCCTAATTGTGAGTAATGCTCATCGCAACCACGCCTCACGAGTAAGTTCACAGTAAAGTAGCCAGACCGAAACCAATCTGCCATGTCTCCTGAAGGAAAAGGACCTGTCAAAAAAAGCAAAACATATTTATGAAGCACTTGAACTTACAAAGTCTGTACTATAAAATCAAATCTTTCAATGGAAAATGTTGATGCTGTGTAACTAGAGACACTAATTTGTGATAAACAAGACAAAGAAAGAACAGTAAAAAATCTCATTAGTTATCTTAGGCATTGTGGTATGTTGTTCTTTGTCTTTAAATATTTGCCTTTACTTACATTATGGCTGTTATTAAAGATAGTTGAAACACATATTTTACCAATGATGTATTGATAGGTGAAATTCATTTTCTGGACTAATGTATAGTGGTTATTGGAAATTTGAGGTCACTGGTCACTGGAAAAACTAAATGATACTTTCATATTTTCGTCAGTTTCTACTTCAATTTGAAAGTAAACTTCTAAATTTAACAGTTATGAAGCTTCGCCAACAAAAATATTTAAAATCAAAATACACATTTAGGTTGAATTAGTGTAATTTTGTGATGTAATGTACACTTTATTTACCTTGAAAGGTAGCAATCTTACCTTAACAAATTGAATTATGACCCTATCTTATAAGCTATAGTGGAATAATGTAAGGTAAGCTTTCTAAACTCTATTCATGGTAGGAATTACTCTCTGAAAGGTCTTTTTTCCTACCAATATCCTACTGGTAGGGAAAAAGGCCTTTCAGAAAACAATTGCTACGATGAACAGACTTTACCTTATAGAGTTTAAAATGGATACATTACAAATTAATGTTCGCATGACAAAAATTTAGATGGTTAATTTACATGTTTATCAACTTAATCTGCCAGCTTAGGACCCAATATGTTAATCATTCTTGCAAAATAACATTTTGTAAATTATATTTGGCATTGAAAATTATATAATTCTAAAATCTATTATATTTTATTCTTACATTAAATTTATTTTTTTAATATTCTAACTTTTGATTCAGCTTAGGAATATTTCATGTTACTCGATTTGACTTTGCTTGAATTGAAAAAATGGTCATCCCACACCCACCTATACCCTTTGTTTACACTCTAAGGTAGCAAGCAAGCTTACCATCTGCATTATTCTACTATGGTAGCAATCAGGGGTTCATAAACTTTTTAGACTGAAGGAGCCTTTGCATCAGAAAAAATTCATGTTGAAGCATTCAAAAAAAATGTTTAACTACTAACATTCAATAACAATTAAATTTTACAAATATTTTAGAGCTATATGATAGAAAGATATTTAAAAAAAAAATCACATCTACTTACTTGTGCAAGAGGCTTCAATTGCAAAATGCAAAAATTTAAATCAGTATATATTTATTTATTAGTGGCTCTGGTGAGTCTGCTTTTGATCACAAAGTAATTCAATATTCGAATTTAAGGTTGTCACCTATAAGCTCAGATCATCATCTATATTTAGCCTTGTTTTGTAGCATAAAATGAAAAATAATTGCTCATAAATATATTATGTGTACCACACACAAAATTTCAAATTTTGACTACTTATTTAAGGGTATTTTATAGAGATTTAAATACAAAATTTTTTAATTTCTTCTTAATGAAATTTGGTTTGTTTTGTTTCTATAAGTTGTTCTTTTAAAAACATAATCCATGACAATGGCAGAAGTCCTTTATTAAAATGATTTGAAAAAACCTGTAATCTTAATTAGTGATGCTCTTTTATAGTGTGAAGAACAAATAAGTAATATTTAAAATAAATGCCTCGTGGAGCTTGAAAAACTCCAACAATGATACATGATGGTTGTCCACAGGATCAGTCTTATACTTAGTTACTCTATGGCACTAGTATCTCGAAAGTTCATTGCCCAACTTACAAAAGTACACAACCTATCCTCCCTATCTTGGGTCTCCCCCCTCCTCCCGTCTCTGTCTATGTCTTCCCAATGGTCTGTTCTTATTGGTTTGCCAGTCAATACATTGACGACGGTTTTAGTTTCCTCCATTTGCGCTGCATGTCTTGCTCACCGGAGCTTGCCAGATTTGATTACTCTAGTGTCTGGTTAAGAATAGCGGGAATGGAACTTCTCAAGAGAGCTGGGATTTTTATGTAGTTACATATAGCAAAATATACATGTACATCATTATTAGCTCCGCATCTTACTACCCGTTCAGGTTATACGCACTTACACTAATGTGTAATGGTAGGGTGATTGTGAGATGAAATGGAAGACCTACAGTTTAACGTGGGATCTGAACCATAGTGGAGGCCTGGCATTCCACAAATTCACAAGTTGTGATTAATACACGTCTTGTCAGAGGTGAAGGAAGGGATTGAACCCCGGACCCCCAGCACAGAAGTCTGACACCTTACCCCTGGACCGCCAGGTCACCCAAATATATAGTAAAATACAGTGAAATATGCAGTTAGATATGTTAATTTATAAAAAATACGTAATATCATATAAAACAAATATTGTGCTAAGCTAGCAATATTTACCTTGTTTAAAATGTGATCTGCACATATATTGATGGATTACTTGTACTTTGTTGCATAATACACAATTATATACATCTCAATGTTTCTGTGGTCAATGATTGCCAATTGTCAAGAGAGAATATTCTTGTTGGCAGAAAATGTCTTTACCATGTCACTGGGGTGTGTTTTAACAAAATAATTTTCTCAGGAGAAATGTCATCAGGGTACATGGCACACATTTACAAACGTTGAATATCTAGGGTTTCTTTTAGATTTTCAATTGCATTTTCCATTATATCTATAGATTCTTGTAGTGGAAGTCCACACTCCAGAAGCCGGCTGAAGTTGCTCCTGTTGTATGAAGTTGAACAGGCCAGACGGACTGCACATCAAAGAAGAGGTTTGTTTTAAGTTTTGACTCAGTGTAGGACTCCTTACCAAACACTTTTTTTTCTCACAGAAATTAATCTATTCACTTGGGGGAAGTTTGCTCTAATGTCCCCAACACGTTGTAGTCCATGAGCCAAGCTTGTAAGATGGATCATATCAGTGGTTTTCAGCATATACATTTTGGCATCCAAATGCAACACCCCCAGGACCTTCTTCTTGTCTTGTGAGTTCTCCTACCTATCATTTACAACAGTGGAATATTTGCATGGTCTCACACTTTGCAGTAAATCAAATATCAGGATTTAGCTTACCTACCATGAGGTAGTAACAAAGTGACCCTCAACATCCGTGGTTTCCTCTACAGCAACCCATATGAAGGCATCTTCCATGTCATTTATTATACTTTCCATAGTTTCTTCAGAACAGGTTTGCAGGTAGTTCTTTCTGAGTATTGAATGATCAGGAAATTGTCACTTTCAGTACTTTTCCAAAACGGATCCAAATTCCTGAATTTGAAGTGTAAACCAGGGTATATTTCCCAGTGACCATCGCACTACTACACAAGCCCTTAGATATATTAAAAGCACTTCTTCAAATAACTTATTTTTTTATTTTTTTCATAAAGTACATTTCAGAAATGTTACTCTAATTGTGATTTTATGGAACATACAATTTTTTATTATTTTGTTGTTGTTGCAAGCTTGACACATTACAATTTTGCTGTCATTTGTGAAGATGTCGATCACAGCCCATAATTTACATTTTATGAACAGCGAAAACATGGCTGGTGCCATAGCGAAAAAACAAAACAAAAAAAAACACTTTGATAGTAGCTTGCTGTTAGACTTTCACTTATGAAACTAAAATCACTTAGAGACGTTACAGTATAAGAATGAAAATCAATGGACAGATGTGTTGGAGAGGGGGTCCAGACCAAAGTTCATTATCTGTTTAAAAATTACTATAAAATCCATCCCAATGCTCATTGTGAGTAGACTGGAGTGTAGGGAGAGGGAGTGTGTGCTTAAAGGAATAAACACTTGACTACCCGAGTTGGATTTTACCCTTTTCAATAGTTCATTGACACATTTCTTTCAAATGTTCTATGCAAACCAAACAATGTTCAAAAATTCAAGCTTTCAAATTAACATACAAATACAGTAAAAGATCAAAAAATATATACTTCTATGTAAAATCATTTGAATAGGTAAAAAAAAGTCAAAATATGTAAAAATAAAAGATGGGCCACTTGAATCTTTGAATCCTCAAATCCACCGAATCCTGACAAGTATTCGAGATTCGAGTATTCGGTGTTTTACTGGATTCTATGGTCGAATCTTTCACCTCATAAACAAAGCATGTAATGATATGGAATTATACATTTCAATAATTCATTATTCACATCTCTATTCAAAATTACGATATTATAAATGTGAGCGGGTAGTAAGATTTATTTGTGTTAAGTTGTTAAGTTGCAAGGTATGGCGACATCTTTCTACGCCTGTTTGAAAAGCCAACTCAGTTTTGTAAACATAAACACACCCTTTTTTCTTTTGGGAAGTTTCGTAAAAGAAAATGTCACTAGATATACCTCTTCAAGGTTACGCATCTCTTCACTTGCCTTCCTGACGAGGAGCCGTGTAGGTTGAGTCTATGACATATTAATCTATATTATAAATTTCACGTGTCGAGAATTATCATGCATATAAGCAATAGTCGGGCTCTTATTAAAATCTACAACGTGTGAGATATCTATCAAAAAACTGTTTACCTACTAAAAATGAAAACTATAAACACCACAACTTTTGTTTTCTAAAATAAGACATTATCCCTTTTTAATTATTATAATACAGAATAACTAAACTTGAAACCAATTCAATAATTATATAAAATATCACACTAATTGTGGCGAACAAACAAATAATATATCAGGCTAGCTCTTTTAATACGTTACAAGCATAATATTTTGAATTCAAAAATTACTTAGTTAAGCCTACTTGAAAAGCACAACTTAATCCGTAATCTTTATTTTGTCGGACGAAAGAGATTTGCATGAATAGAATCATTATTTAAAAAAAAACCTGTCAGGTGTGGAAAATCTTACGTGCCTAATCCCCTACCCTCCCACTTCTATGGGAAACTTGGACTCGACCTTTTGGCACAGGCTCACTTATGAAACTTTCACTTCATGAACAATCTTGTAAATATTTTAATGAACACATTAAAACTCTTCAAAAACTGAAAATCAAAACTAGAAATACAAATAAACTTGAAATAAATAAAATAGATTACGGCTTTTTTTTTAACAGAAATAAGAACACATTACACATATCAAGTCAGCCGCCATTACACACGATACAAAATCGGTGGCCGTGATGTATAGTATGTTTACTTGCCGGAGTGATGATTAAAATAAAGATACTGTTAATTCTTACTACCCAACTGGTTTTAATTATCTACAACTATGCAAAGAACCCCAATTTATTGCTTACAATCCTTAAGTTAGATATTTTGTTGGGTTTCATGAAAAATAAATACTGTCAACATTTAAGACACCGATAAAACTGTTTATTTAGGCTTACCGGCCTACGTATTGTATATCGATTGTTTGTTTAAAATCGATTCAGGTAATCTGATCACTTAGTAAGCGCTATCGAGTTTTAAGACTCAAATAACAACTTGCTAATTAATATATATTTTTAAATTGATTTTAACTAAAAGTTTATTATTTTTTAAAATATGTTATTGAAGTAATTGTAAAAATATTCAAACATAGTTCTGCCTTATAAAATGGGAATGAACATATTGGAGTCGAAAATATGTTCGTGTTTTAAATAGAATGTATTCTCAGAAATCGAAATATCGCAAGAATTGAATATATTTCTTGTTTTCTACGCAAAGATAGATAATAGATATATAAGAAAATAACAATAACACATACTTATGCATTATTGAGTTCACTATTTCCAATATATTTTTAATTGATAAGCATCTTGTTTCAATCTTTATTCAAAATATCGGTTTGTATTTTTATTTTTTATTTCTTATTAAAATAAATCATAATCCTTCAATGATGATTAAAGTTGATTAAAGGTTAACTAGGTCTAATCTGTTTATTTCACGTGTTTTTTCAGAGACTTAACTCATTTTAACAACACTTTTAAAAATAACTAAAAGACACTCAAATTTTGATTGATTTGATTTCTGAACAATAATATGAGTCTAGGTTGTTTAATTTGGCTGGATTTTAACCTGTATTTTGTGAGGGGTGGCTGGGGTTGATTAAAATTGAAAGCATGATAGAAATAAATCTTAATTTACAGTTTAAGCCTATATTGTGTAATGTATGTATATTTGTAAATCATTAAAATTTCTAACAATTTGCTAGGATTTGGATTTGAGATTAAAATGTAGATTCAGATTCGAGAAATAGTGGATTCGACCCATCTCTAATAAAAATATGTAAAATGAAAATCAAATATAATAACGTTAATAATATAGTGATTCTTAGACATTGCTATTTTATGAGCATCTAAATGTTGAGGAATATAATATGTATTTATTTAAATAGAAATCCCAGATCTACTCATCATTATCCAACCTCCTTAACTATTCATCATTTGGACAAAATACTAAGTACTATGTTTTCGAACAGCCTAAATTTCTTCTGGTCATGTAAGTTAAGAGACCATGTTTCACACGCATGAAGAACAAACGGTAAAACTATTGTTTTGTATATTCTTAGTTTTACATTCCTTGACAATAGGCAAGATTTTAATAATATTCATTATAATTGTAGTAAGGAGATATAATATTATAATAATCAAGGAAGAAACAGATTATAATAGGAAGTGACTTGATATTTAAGGAAATAAATTAAATTTAAATATATCAAAATCTTAACAGTTATAAAATGAATTATAATTTTAATACAATATATTAGTTATAATAGAGAACAATAAAAGTTGACAAGTCTAATTTTCTAAAAGCTAGTAACATTGGGAATAACATAAGATTTGAATTAAAACAGTTATGCTTAAATTGGTATTAGATTATCTTTAGTGATTTGTTTTAGTTCAAATCTTATTTTATTCCCAATATTACTAGCTTTTAGAAAATTAGACTTGTCAACTTTCATTGTTCTCTATTATAACTAATATTTTGTCTTAAAATTATAATTCATTTTATAACAGTTGAGGTTTTGATATATTTAAATTGTTTAGTTTATTTCATAACAATTTAACACAATTTTTCGACGTAAGCTTATTTCCTTATATCAAGTCACTTCTTACTATAATATCTGTTTCTTCCTTGATTAGTATAGTAGGCAATATGTTAAAAACTTACTGACTGAGTAGTATCATGCATTTCCTAAATAAGTACAAGCGCACATATTTATAATATATTTAAGTATCACAAAAGTATTAAAGGTTAATTATATATCCATTGTATTTAAAACTTAATATTTTAAGTTTCCTTTACTTGGGCCCACGTATAAATTTAACAAATTTAAATTAAATTTCAACTGCAAATATTGCATGGTAATTTTTTAAGATAAGATTTGCAAATTTAATTATAAATATTTCATTTTTGTTCTTGTCCCAAAAGAATTAAAATAAAACTCTCTTTCATGATATTGTCTCGATGTATGAGTCTAGTTCTCAATTTCACTGTTGCTGCAGCTGCCATAAGAGAAAAGTTTTGGAAAAACTGTAACTTGAAAACAAATTCAGAAAAATTACCATTGCAGTATTTTTTTGAGAAAGCAAAGCCAAAACCTTTTGTTTGATACAATGTTTGATATTATAACAACTCAGTAATGTTTGCCTGACTCTAAATGGAGTTCTGGTCTCCCCTTGGTTATAAACAATGGTGTATCAAGTACTAATTCATAATGCTCATTAGTATTAATCAATTAATTAGTATTACCTGAAAAATTTGACTAATAATTCTCTTGAATTGCCCTCATCATGAACAACTGTTTCCAGCCTGTGGCCGGGTCAGTTTAGTAAAATGACTGTAAGCCCTATAAGCTTGTAAAGTGAAACTAAAACTAGGCTTGTCTTATCACCTTGTTCTTCTCCTTGAGGGTCCCTGTAGAACCACATATCTTCCGAAGCACTAATGTTGGGTGGATGATGGAGGGGCACAGCCTGGCGAGACGGAACCACTTTCTCCTCCTCGTCCATCAACTTTGCCACCAGGTCACCCATCCGCTCCAAGTCATCATCAGACTTCTGAGTGTTTAGATTTCTGGTTGATAACCCAGTGTAATGGCTCGGCCCCTTATCTTGTTTCTGAACCCTCGATACTACCACTGGTTTTGTCACTTCAACTTGCGATGACACAATAACTGAGCTATTGTTCTCACTCGAGGCACTCTCCACCATATTAGATTTCACAGGGGAACTTTTTGTGAGGTTTGAGTAGGGTGCCGAGACAACGTGTCTACCTGTCTCAAAACCAGTGTCTTTACTATCCTTACTATCAGATAGTGGGGCCGAAGGAATACTGTGTGACGGGGGCAACTGTTTTTGAATATTCGAACTTGGGGAGTTTGAAGCAGGAAATTTTTGTCCAGATGAGGGATTAGCTACCGGAGCGACATTTGTGGCACTTTCCGTCAATCTCTCTGAACCCTGAAGCTGCACATGCATAACAGCTTCACCACCTTTTTGGGGGTCAAAACTTATATCACGAACTGCTGGTGTAGAACCAAGTGATTTCCTAGCTGTTATGGACTGGGGCCGCCTCTGATTGTTGGTGCCACCCGAACCTTCAGAAAACTTTCTAGTGCGTGGTTCCTTTGAGTGTCCATCACCTCCACTCATGCCACCAACCTGATAATTGAAGTCATATTTGTAATGAAGGAACAGTTTTGCTTACAAATCAAAGAAATCGTTAAATATGATTAAATGATTATAAGTAAATTAATATTTAACATGGGAAAACACAATTTAAAAACAGGAGTGAGGGAAAGAAAGTATTTATAGTTTGTGATACCATTTTTTTAGATTTTCAGAAGAATTGTCTTTAAGAATCATAGTGATTGGAAATAAACCGTATGAAAAGTAAATGACTAATTTAAAAATAAGAAAATACACCCTAAAACTCATGTTTCTTTTAGGAAAAAGTTAATTTTAGTAGGGGTCTGAGAGCTTGGGTTTTTTCATTCGAGTCTAACTTGAGTAGAGTATTTCCAAAAGCTCTGAGTCCGAGTCGAGTTCGAATATATTCATAATTTTAAAATGTTGAGAGTATATATTCGTTTATTTTAAATGTAAATAGGTATCACATCTTTAAAATTTCAGATTTAAAAATTATACCAAAACACATCTTCTTAAAATATGAGTGACACTCATTTTTATCAATATAAATACTTTAAGAAAAAAAGTTAATAAATAGAAATATTGGTTTTTAAATTATAAATAACACTTAACAAAAACACATTTTAAAAATAAGAACAATGATCAAAAAAATACATAGGGCTCAAAAGAAAAAAATTTTAAGATGGTTTCAACACTCATGTCTTTAAGGACATTTATTAAAATTTCACTAAAAATTATAAAAAAGGTAATAAAATGAGTAATTGTATGATGGCTTGGAAATGTACAATAGATAGTGTAGAAACACTGTACAATAATGTAAGGTAAGTGAGTGAAGGAAGTCAACCTTAAATGATAGGTTAGGTTAGGCCTAGATATAAATAAACACACCTCTCTTCATGCCTTTTTAAACTTTTACACTTTCCACTTCTTTAAAACTTCCACAGTTGCACATTAGTTTGAATTTTCAGAAATATTATTTTTTCATTAATGTATCTTTCAATGAAAAATATTTATTTTTGAAAATTCAAAACAATGTGCAAATGTGGAAGTTTGAAGACGTGGGAAGTGTAAAAGTGTAAGAAGAAATAGAGAAGTGTGTTTGTTTATATCTAGGCCTACCTAACTATCCTTTCAGGTTGGCTTCCTTCACTATCACTTACTTTACATTAGTGTAGTGTTTCTACATTGTCTTGATAAAAAGTTAATACAATTGACATTTTAATTAGCTAATATTTTCCCAAAATATGCTTCAGTAACTTAATTTACCCTGTAAGAAAATGTATAAATCATAAGCAGTTAGAAATTTGAAGTGTTTCATATTTTGTTTATTATTCCATAACGTAATCGTGCATGATCACATCTACTGTTCCATTTCCATTCTTTTATGCGCAGTTGCAGATGCACATTGTACGAGTTCTCGCTAGACATTATCTTACTGAGACATTTATTTTAATTCAATTTTTAATACTTAAAAAAGTTGATGCTCATACTTAAAAATTAAAAATTATATGACTAAAATAATATTTCCAGCAAACAATATGAAATAGTAAATGCTTTTAACATAAATGTGATAAGTTTGGTAAAATATATATTGCAATAAATAAGATCAACATTGATTTTAAAAAGGTTAACCAACATAATTCTATAACCAAATAGTAAGTAAATTCGTGATAGTTTTGTAGCCAAACGTATTAATTAATACGAGTTTTAAATACCTTAAGTTTGAAAACCTTTAATATAATGATATACTCTTGATATTACATTTATAATTTAATATAAATTATTATTTTAGAAAGGGACCAGGTAAGAATAGTAAAAAGAAACATTCAATTATTTAGTATTCTACTTAGCTATTTTTATTTTCATTGCTCTGTCATGGCAATACAAGTAAACAACTTTAATCAAGTATAATTCAAAATGGACGACAATATTTAATAAATTTACCGGTCGAAAGTGGTTTTAAAGCTCTATTATGTTATTAATGTGAAAATTGATATTGATTTTTAACAATTTGTTAAGTAACCGAATGATTTAAAAGTGGAAATGGCGATATTATCTCAATTAAATAACGTATGTTTACTATTGCATCAAGTGAAAGCTTGAAAATGGCAAGTTTACAAAATTTCGATCTCGATCTCAAGCTCAAAGGACGAGCTTAGCTCGAAGCTCAAAATCCGAGTACTCGTAGAGCCCTAAATTCTAGTTTTTTGTTTCTCTAGTTCAAAAAATTCACTTAAGAATGGGAGCATGTTTCAATTCAGAGAATGTCTGTTCTAGGTTAGTTGGTTCTTAGTTATAAAATTTACAAAACATTCTTAAGATATATCTTCAAGGGAAACCTCTTTTTACTTTTTGTGCCACATTTTGACGGAAGAAAGTACACCAAATAGGGATAGAAATACCTAAAAGGGAACAAACTCAATTTGGCTTTTACAGTGAAAAGAACACAGTTCAAAGTTTACATTTATTTTTTGTTAGTTGTCTAACCCATCTACTAAAGTCACTTGGATTTATTTTGTTGCTCGATTGTTTGTAATATTTCATTTTAATCGGATGTATCAAGCATGCAATTCCTTTACTTCAGGTATCTTCATATGAATATTAATTTGTGGTGTATATATCTGCTTAGAATGGCAATAAATGGCAATATTATAAATTGATTATTTTAGCTCTTAATAATTTTAATAGTTAAGCTTCAAATTTATGTAAATAAAAGAAAAATGGCGACAAACGACTGTATTAAATTTATTTAAACAAAGGAAAAATTGTGACAAACAGTTGTATTAAATTTTCCTTTGCTTACATGAATTTAATACATCTGTTTTGCACCATTTTTACTGTTTGCATTGATTTAATAGCTGATTGGTGCCATTTTTACTGTTTGCATGGATTTAATAGCTGTTTGGTGCCATTTTTACTGTTTGCATGGATTTAATTGCTGTTTGGTACAATATTTCCTTTATTTACATGAATTTAATATAGATTAAACATTGGAAAGAGGACAGAAGGACAAGGCCTACATACCAGAAAACTGTAGGCCGTAAAGTTGACAATTAAAAACACAACAAAACACATGATTATTAGATTTTCAGGGTACATCAGCCCCCTTATTAAGCAGAAGAGGATAAAAGAGTTGGTGTTTTACTCTCTTCTGCTGAAAGAGGGGACTGATATACCCCAACAATTTCATAATTATGTGTTGTTTTTCTAATTGTAAACTTTGAGGCCTAAAGTTTTTTGGCAAGTATGTTAGCCTTTCCCTTCCATCCGCATTTTCAATGTTTCACTTAAAATAGGTAATTGGCACCATTTTTTCCTTTGTTTATATAATTTAATCCAACCATTTGGAGCCATTATTCCTTTGTTTGCATACATTTAATACAGCCGTTTGGCAACATTTTTCTTTCATTGGTTAAGCTTTGTAATAATCAAAGCTGGAATTTTTTTTCAAAGCATAGTTAAAATGATATTTGTTTTGAAGCTTCACCACACCCCTATTAGTGACTAAGAAAGTGTATGTATACCTCATCATCATCAGAATAGCCTCCCCCATGGAATGCTCCCGTAGCATCGAAACTACCCCCGCTCTCGCTAGGATTCTCCACAGCCCTAGAAAGTACACCAAAATTAACATCGACCCATGTAGCTGTAGAAACACAAGTATCAAATTAGTTAACACAACAAAGAGAAAAGGGTAAATACTAAATACTTAGTAGGGACATGCATTGCATAAAAATGTTAGAATGATTTTTGGTTGTATATCGTATATGTTTGATTGAATAATTTACTGACTTTTTTAACCATCAAATATAAGGTTGTTTGGAATAGAGCACAAGGCTAAAGATTGATTCACACGCTCGCCGAACAATACAAAGCAGAATCTGCGCAGTAATTCACACATTTTAAGTTGACCCATGATGATTTGTAATGCTTTAAAACAACTGATTATCATCATATTTTATTTTCTAGTGGATAAACATATATTTTAGATCATTGTCCTGATGGTTGTTTACAAATTATAATGCTGTGTTGTGGCACAATCCAATACATCAATAAACACACTTTACACTAACGAGTTATTTCAAATCTCTTCACAGCGGCCAACAAAGCTGTCTGTAGAGAGCATGCATTGAAAAATGTGCAGGCGCACTAATTTAAGATGATTGGTTTTGAGATTTGATGGGTTCTTCTGTGTCTAACATCTCAAGCAGAGAGGTCAAAATAGAGAATAGTTGAACTTCAGCAGAACAGCTCGCAACGATTAAGCGGAAATCTTGCGATTGGCTTAAAGCGGGTCATGTGACCACATTTCAGTTCTGCCCTAGTTTTTTGGTGAACGTGTGAATCCACAGTAAATCATGGTTTAAATTAGGAAGGATAGCTAGCACACTTACCTTAGTCATAATGGAGCATAGATTATTAAAATAAAACATACCAAAAAAACCTATATAGGGAGAAGCTTTCACTCCCAAATAGTTTCTTCAGGTTAAGAGAGTATATTAAGTTTAGTAACCATATAGTTAAGGAAATTACACTTGGATACAGGATCCGTCGTCGTCGAACCCTTTTAATTTATGTTCTTTAGAGCTGCTCTACCGACTGAAATATCTAGGCATGTGACCATTATTTAAGACAAGTCCTTCTCCCCTCTATGGTTTGCTTACCTGAAATAATGAGTAAGGAATAACACTGGAACAACCAAGCCTCGGTGGCTCTATAGTTAGAGGATTGGAGAAAAGACTAATTTCACGTTTGGTTCTAAGCCTTCAGGCTTTGAAATAAATTGATAGTAAGAGTAACAAAGCTTTGATTGGAACGAATATCTCTTCTGACCAACATGGGGGTTAAATACTGGTAAAAGAAACAAACAAAATGGCTTTTCATTCCAACTCAAATCAAATGCTAGTTGTTATTTTAAGATGCCTCATTTTCACATATGGATAAAAGTACAAATTTTTGTCTTACATCCATGTAGTAACATTTATTTTCAACTTTAGATTTAACTCTAGGTATTTATATTTGTAAAAATAACTGTTGCCTACAATAAGATCCCCTATGGCAAAATAAATAAATATACAAAATTTGTGCTGGTACTTTATGACCACTTTATATCAAATTCTATCAATCATTTTGGCAACATGATAGGGCAGTATAATTAACCTAACTGCAACAAGCATTCATTGCTACTTCAAGCTACTTAGTAAGTGTATTTGTGTTTTTTTTTCAAAACAAGATATGAAAGAAAAGACTGAACCATTTATTTTAAATAGTTTAGTTAGGAATGTATTCAATTAAGAGCAGGCTTTCTCTTAATTTCTAACAAGTGAAAAAATACATAAAAGAATATATTGAATATTACCATTCAGGCAAATGATCTTCATCAAAAGGCCTCTTATGTGGATGGTGGCCGTCGTCCCATCCCCTGTTTCGCTCCCAAACTGTCGGTTGACTACTCCGAATCCCTCTCTCACCTTCAACACCGCCCTCTTTGTCTCCTTCACGCCAACTTCCACTGTTGCGATCTGCAAACATCACAAAAATGCTTATTCAAAATTAATTTTGGTTATTTAGCAATACCAGTTTAATGATTAGTCAGAATTAGGAAGGAAGAAACGTTTCAAAGTTTGTTAATAAATTAAATAACTCACTCCACTTGTCAGAGCGGCCTCCTGTTGCTGTCCTCCAGCCCTCCTCATCTTCCCCTGGCCTGTGGCGCCGCCAGTTCTCATTGAGGAAGCTCCGACCCCCAGCCCCAAACTCTTTGCGAGGACTGTGTGCCCCGTTCCAGTCCACCGGGTCTGTACCGTTACGGTCCACCCAGCCCCGCTCACCAACTATGGCACTCTGTTCAACATCGGGCATTACATTTCACTAAAGACTAGTCTAACAGTGAGTTTTAGATGAAAGTGGATCAAGTTCAAGATAATTAATACACTCGAGTAGGACACTAACCTGAGACCTATCAAAGGGCCGTGTACTTCTAATGAAGGTACTCGAGGGGGGTGGAGGGGGCCCCTCGCCCCTGTCCAACCGGGGACCTACCCCATCACCAGGTTCTTCATAGCTAAGGCCCCTCGTATAGTGATATCCGCCTCGACCACGACCTCTTCCCCGGTCTACACTACCACCTCGACTTCCACGAGTACTGCCTGGTATACCCAGCGAGGACTTTCCACTCAGACGAAGGACTGCATCGCTGTTTATTCCTCGGTTCCACATTCGCTGGAAAATTACAAATTAAATACTATTTCAAAAGTATCAATTGTGAATTGTAAAAAAAAAGGAAAAAACTGTGCCAAATAATTAAATTTTATAAAAAAAAAGATGTTGCTAAAGTGCAAAACAGAAAATTTGTAGTCCATACGTTTACAATATTTTTGGGGGCACATCATGCTCCTTCTTCAGCTAAGGATGACCCTCCTCTCTAATAAAACTACTTCAGTGAATTATGTATTTGATATAAACTTTAATTCCTTCATTTTTCTGGTAAATACCATAAAGAGGCCTTGTCTTTCTAGTCTCTTTTCAATGTTCATTCAAATGGTCAATTTGTGAAATCCCTTGTGGTGGTGGTGAATAATAATAATAATAATAATAATAATAATAATAATAATAATAATACTTAGCACTGCGTCTTACTACCCGTTTGGGTTATACACTTGAGTACTAATTACTCTTATGGGTTAGGAATTGGGAAAGTTGAATATAGAGGAAGTAAACCCACATTTGCGTGGAGGGGAAACCACCCCCAGTTCACCCGATCGAGATTCGAATCTCGATCTTCCTGTCCTCGGCAGTCTAGATCAACATGAAACATGCATGTTGGCTAACTACGCCAGAGTTAGGTGTAAAGTAGAAGAGCTTCTATCCTGTTTCATTAGTTTGAAGAGTTGTTTCAGACTAGCACTAAAGAGTAAAATATAGCTAAAATGGTAGAACTAGGTCACGTACAGATACTTATTTTGTTATTAGTAAATAAATGTGTTAAAAATAATACTAACAATATGTATTCATTGTCATAGTGTTATATTGTCTTCAGAGGAGCCTTAGAGTTTGACCTTCATGAGGCCAAGAATACATTTTAAGTGTATTATGTCAGTATACTGTAGAGGAAACATAATTCAAAATCTCAGGGGGAAAGAGCCTGCCCTGGTACCTTATGCAGGCGCCAATAGTTGTCCACCATATAAGCAACTATCAATGCTAGAAGAATTGAAATACACATCAGAATATTTTATCATGAGGTTTCTGTGATTGAACTTAGTTACTGTTGACCTTAATAAACCTCATGATAAAATATTCTGATATGTATTTTAATATATATATTTAAGCACAGCATCTTACTACCAGTTGGGGTTATACACTTATGGTGCGTATAACCCGAACAGGTAGTAAGACGCGGTGCTAATAATAATAATATACACTTATGTACTAATTACACTAACAGTTTTTGGGACTAGGAAGGTTATAGTTAAGTAAGTGTACCCACATTTGTGTGGAGGAAGAGTGGAAACCCCTTTTTGAAAAACCACCCTCAGTACTCCCGGCCGAGATTCGAACCTCAATCTCCCCGTTATCAGCAGTCTAGCCTACTACAAGAGTAGCTTATTAGACCATACTGCCACCGAAGCAGGTTATTATTTGTTAACTAGACTGTTCTACTACTTTGACAATGTATTTTTATCCATCCCTCCAAGTAAGGGTAGAGCAAACATAATATATCTTACCGTTTCCTCTTCGTTCATCTGGATGAGAGCTAACGGAACCTGTGCCTTCTCAACATACAAGGCAGGTATACTCTTGAGGGGGTCAGGAGCTGGTTTTAAATTACCCGAGAGAGCAAGCATCTCCTCGCGACCATATCGATGCTCCGCCAGTTGGTAGCGTGGAGTGGTTGACACAACACCTGGTGGCTGCGAGCAACCATCGTGGGACAAGTTACGCAGCCTGAGAACAAATATATTCATTCAACTCTCAATGGATACAACACTTATTATAATGGTATTTTTCAAGTGATAAACATTTCCTAAGATATCCCGAGTTTAATGGACTAATAATTACTTTTATTCTGTCGCATATATTTTCACTCAATTTCTGTGACCAGAGGTCTAACATAAACTTTCTGGGAACAATTAAAGGTAACATGTCACTGCTCAGCACTGATGTACTAGCTCTCGGAGAGTGCAAAGTAAGTTATGAGTTTTCTATGTATTATCTAGTTTCTAAGTTATCTTAATACTATTTTTGGCACATAAGCCTAAATAGATGATTGGTTAGACCTTAAGCAAGGTGTTTTCTTTTAAAGTGAAGTGAAAATTAAACTGAAATGAATTAGATCAACATTCTATTAAATTTTAAAGTTTTATCCCTTAAATGGTAGTATTTTTTGTGGCTTTGTATTATCTAAGATTCAGATGCTAGCTACTTGTAAAATACTTTTTGAATTATAAGTAAGCATGTGTAAAAAAAAATTTTTTTACAAAAAGTTCAATAATGATAATAAAAACTTGCCACTGAAAGTTCCCATAATAATCTCCAGTGGTTTACCATCTTTTCTTTACAAATAAATACTACTAGCTTGCTTCTTCCTTGTTTGACATTACTCCATGCCATATTCCACACTTACCTACCCTGTTCGATTTATGTGACATAACTTAGAGATAAATGTGGCATGGAGAGAGCATTACATGTCTTGAGTCGTTCATTATTTTATTGTTAAATGTTGCTATAAAAAACATAATTTAAAATACTAGTTTAAGGAGATGAATAAAAATTATCAATAAATACTAACCACTCAGGTCCAAACTTCATTGACTCAGTCATCTTGTCGATAAATTCTCTGGAAAAGAATAAAAAATAATAATTGACATTTGTTTTGGAGCAAGCCTACAGCTGTGAGTAGCAAAACATGTTTTTTAAGTATTTTTTGTCTATTGGTTTAGTTAAGTTATTAGAAACTAATCAATGGAATAATAATTATTATTATCTTAATAATGAAAAATCCATTAATAAAATTTATGAAAAGAAATTCATATGAGAATTACATGTAAGGAAATCAGTAAAAAAAAAGCTGCTCAGTAATCTACTGATTATCTATAAATGGTTAACTACTCTAGCTTGGTGGCAAACTTTTTTCCAAAACCTAGCTTATGTCTAACCTTACAACTTCCTCCTTAATCACCAAACTTTCAAATTACTAGATAAAAAGGTAATGGTTGTTTGACTTCTTTTTTTTTATTTGATTTTTTTACCTGAATGTTCCTTTTTTTCTTTGAAAGTGAATATTATTTTATTTTTATCATTTTATATTTTCACACTACACTCCCTTTTTCAGAACGGTGCATGGCATTTTGGCAAAAATCAATATAAACGGTAATCAAAATATATCTAGTCATAGTATGTTGAGCAGTGTAAATATCTGGAGGGATTCTTGCATCTGATAAGTCTCATAAGAGCAGACAGGGAATGGGAATGGAACCTATACCTATAAACTTACAAGCTCTCACATTGAAATGTCACCTAAAATATAATGTTACATGGTATACTCATGCTCTATAGTTTTGATGGTTAAACCAAGTTTTGGAAGGCCTATCAGTGCTGTGACTCATCACTCATACCAGACCATTGCATTAGTGAGCTATCTGAAGATGTGATTCTTACCCTTACTTGCAAAAGCTGTCATACAATACAATTCTGGTGCAGCACAAAAAAAATGTTACTTGTTCGTCCTTTTGTAAATGTTAAATGTATTGTGACCAGTGTCCCCCCAGGGACTTTTTGCTGCCCGGCTGATTTCAATGACCACCCGGCTAAAATTTTAGCAATTTGCTTAGTATCAATATTGTACTGCTCTGTAAAAATTAAACCACAAGTTACGTGTCATTGGTAAAGCATATGAAAGACCTGGTTGTGTTTCCCTCTCTTCTTTTCGTTTTCGCCGGCTGAGGTAGTGGTCAAAATGCTAGTCTAGACCAAAACTTATTTCTTAACTTGATAGCAAGGGTTTTATTTGAGGGCGCAGTTAAAAGTGTTTTAAATGATAGTGTAGAATGGACATAACTTCTTTTCTCTCATTCTCATTTGTTTGTTCTTTAGAATTTAAATGAATCATCAGAGCTCTTCTCACTTTTGCGTTCATAGTGTGTTTTGTGTTGTGCTAGCCAATTATAATTTACCTACACATGTTTAACATTACGATTGTAAGTAACAGTAATTACTAGTAAATGATAGCTTCCAAGCAATATTGACATGTAGCAGACAAACAAGGAGAGTTGGGTTGGCAGGGGAAGGGGATGAGGGGTAGTAGACTACCGTTAGCGTAACGGCAAGCTGAGCAAGCTAGTGCATGACATTAAATTTTGTAAAAAATTAAACACACAGTTTGTCTGGGTCTCAATAAAGGTGCACAAATATAATAATCTCAATAAAATAACATAAAAACCTACAATGTGTAAGAAGTTAAAGCAGAAAACATAAAGCGTAACATTAGCGTAAGTGCGTATAACCCGAACGGGTAGTAAGGCGCGGTGCTAATAATAATAATAATAATAATAATAATAATAATAATAATAGTGTTTTCCTTATGAAATTAGGACTATTGTTACTTTGGGACCTTACCCTGTAAACATTTAAGGAGAAAAAAAAATCATGGTTGGTAAAGATTACAATGCATTACGATAAAAGATAATCACAAACTTTACAATGTTTTTTCTAAAGCCTTATCTCGGTAACTGTTCAGGTTATATATGCATACAGAGTGTTAATACTTATTTATAATAGGCCTACATATTCCTGAATGTCACCAGGGCTCTCCGCAGTAGCCGGGCGGAGGCAGTGTAACACCTTGCATTATTTTATTATATTTTAGTTACATTTTTAAACTGAAAACTCCAATACACATTAATAAAAGAGTTAGATTTATCAATAAAGTTACTTTGTATTTCAAAAGTGGAGTAACATTTTCCACTACCGGCTGGCTAGGCCTGTTGTAGCTTAATATGCCTTATAATCTAACTTAAGACTAAGACAAGCACAACATCCAGTTCCTGGCTATTGATTTATCAGTGTGAAAGGGCAAACCTATATTTCACTAATGATACAATTTTTGGCCATGCCGGGAATAGAACCCGGGACCCTTAGTTCAATAGGCAGACACTCAACCGACTGAGCTAAGGTGTTGGATCTCTAGCAAAATCAGCATCAGATTATTTAGTTTGCTCTGCTTCATGCAATTCCTTATACAGGTTTTAATTCATTTTAGAGCAGAAAATCCTCTTTCACATTCATCTATGCTTACAACCTGCCTCGGTGGCATAGTTGGCTAGACTGTTAAGCTAGACTACCGAGGACAGGAAGATCGAGGTTTGAATCTCGGTCGGGTGAACAGGGGGTAGTTTTTCCTAAGTAGTTTTCCACTCTAACTCCACAGAAATGTGGGTTCACTTCCTCTAAATTCAACCTTCCCTATTCCTAATCCATTAGCGTAATTAGTACTTAAGCGTATAACCCGAACGAGTAGTAAGGTGCAGTGTTAAATAAATAAATACAAAAAATCTGTACCTACAGGTATTGCTAGTCCAATGGTAGCTAGTTTTGCTAAATTTGGAAAAAGATTCTTTGAGTTCAGATGTTGAAAATGTAAGCATTATTGTAAGACTGTGCTCTAAACATATTTGATGCAACTGCCTACTTTCATTTTTCTTAAAGAAATGTGTAATGGTAGGGTGATTGTGAGATGAAATGAAGGACCTACAGTTTAACGTGGGATCCGAACCACGGTGGAGGCCTGGCATTTAGATAAATCTGTGCCGGGACCGAGGATTGAACCCTGGACCCTCAACACAGAAGTCTGACACCTTACCCCTAGACCACCAGGTCACCTCATAAGGAAAACAAAAAACAAGTTATATTTTGTTTAGGTATACTGACAAGAAGACAATTTTTTTAAAAATTCAATAAGTTAGCCATTTGCACGTGTCTGCCAAAAACAAAATGGTGTTTTATAAAATTTATGTCCAGAATGTCAGATGTCTACCCAAGATTTTACCCTTTCTTAAGGTGTGCCTTAAGAGAATCTAAATAGAAAACTTGTCCACCTCAAAATTTGTACAGGTTTTATGGTCAGGGTGTGTATTATAACACCATCACCTAATTTCATCACGGCATGGAAAGAGCCTCCCCTGGGCAACGATATAAAGGTGCTGGCTAATTTTTTCGCAAAACTGGGCTACAAGTGATGTAGCCCAGACATGCATACGTTAAGCTCAATTTTTTATTAGACTAATATTTAAATATGACTTTTTCTTATGTAGACCTAAATAGTGTTAATATCGTACAGCCATATTGTTGATACAAATCAATTAATGACAAAATAATAAGTATGAACATAGCCTAAAAATATTAACACAACCCTCTATCTACCCGTGCTTAAAACTTTGATGCATATTTTAGCTATGTTACTGGTAGTTAATATCATGGGATTTCAGATGAGACTCAAACATACACCAATGACTTTTTCACAAAATTAAATATTAAATGTATTGTATTAGAGAAGACAAAATATAGAAGGATTTTAACAATTCAGTAAAGAACATTTGAACTTAAAAAACTACAACTTAGCCTAGTAAAATGTTGGTTTTTCAACAACTAGGGTTAAATGTGATATCAAATATATTTGAAAAATAATATCCGAACACAAAATTGAGGATGAAGCCCAAGAACCATACTTTTTAGACCAATTTTTAAAAAAATACTAAATTTTCAGTACACAAATATTATTGAAAAATCTCTAAAATTGTATGACCAGTGCTTTATTTGTATTATAGACAGAGCAACTTGAGATCTGACAACACCAGAACCATAATAATTCAAACACATTATAAATCAGCAAATGAATATTCTCAAAAAAAGTCCCCGTGAAAAGTGATTCATCACAGTGACAGGTGAGAGAATGACTGAGCTCTAGTTATGAATCCTTATTATTAGCACCGCTTTTTACTGGCCGTTTGGGTTGAAAGGATACGTATTAACTACGCTAAAGTGTTAGGGATGAAGAAGGTTGAATTTAAATGAAATTAACCTGCATTTGCATGGAGGGAGAGTGGAAAACAATTTACAAAAAACCACCCTTGGTACACCCGACTGAGATTAAAATTCCAATCTCCCCATCATTAGCAAGCCAGTCTATTGAAAGCGTGATGCCTTAGATCATGCAGCCATCAAAACGAGTGAATCTTTATTAATGAGCAATAATCCTCTTCAGCGATCGCACTTCACTCTCTTTCGCTACAGACAAGTGTTTAATTATACTTTTCTTATCTAATCGAAAACAATCAAGTGCACATCCAGTATTTAACGCCTAGCAAGATCATGCAGGGCTTCATTCAAACTAAATTAAAAACCTGTTAAAGATCAATACAGACACGCCCTCCAGAAGTCAAATATTAAAATAAAGTATTGTATTTCTTAGATTCTAAGAAACACTTTTTTTCTCCATTTAAATGCCTGTAAAGATGGGGGGTGTGTAGAATTACTGATTGGTGTCTTAGAATCACAGTTCTTTTTTGACCAATGCTTTCGATGGCTCAGAAGACTATATATTATGGGATTGTAAAGCTGAAGACAGCTGAGAAAAATTATACTTTGAATGTGAGGTAGACTCTGAAATTGATTCAGATGCAGATATTGACAGCTCAAAAGGCCTAGCCCTACCTACTAAAAAATAAAATATCTAGGTCTATTGTTATTTTTTATTTATTTATTTGTTAGTCTTACTACCCATTCTGGTTGTAAGCCTTACTATTGTTATTAGTAAAGTGAATTCTGTAGTAAAAATATTTCTTAGATAAGTTATAGGGTAGCCTACTCTTGCATTTTATTTTTATTTATTTTCTTAAAATCAAAGCCTTTTTACTGTTGGTGAACTGAAAAATGTTGGTGTCTTATAATTGAAAGTGTCTTAGAATCTAAAAATACAGTATAATATATATTTTAAGTTTAAATAATGTACATTCACTAAAAAATTAGAATTTAACTCAATATTTACAAAATAAAGGATTTTACTTTCATAGTATAAGATGAAAGATGAAATATTGTAAGGGATCATGAGTCGCACCAAGTGTTCCTCGAGTATGTTTACACCTGGACTTGGGTTTTGGCGAGTTCTTTGAGTGTTGTAAACATTTTGGGAATAGTGAACGCCAAGGATGGGATTCTTTTTTTTTCTATGTCATATTTAATGATAGATTTGATATTTTTAACCATCTATAAACACAAAAAAGCAAATTTCCAATACTTGCAAAATTAATAGATTGTAAAATAATTGTTATCATTTAAAAAATTTAAGGAAAAACACCTAATTCATAGATTTAAGCATTAATAACCTTGCCTAGATATAGGATGTAAATATTCAAAAGAATATCAAAACAATGCACAGTAAGTATTTTGATACGAGATAGTTAACATTTTTATTATTATTTAAACTATCCCAAACGAACAAAACCTAACCTTGTATGCGTCAAAACATATTTTTCATTAAACTCAGGTATCCTTAAATATGTTGCACTACATTTAGTATTCACGAATACTCTCACAGATCCCATTCACAGTATTTTTAAACATGGCTCTAGATAGATTCCGACCACCTACCAGTATCTTGATCCTTCAATTAGCCTACTTCTCATCAAATATTTTTAAAACAATATTTCAAGAAACAAAATATTTTTTTCATGCATGAAAGGTGACCTAGGTTATGCATTGTTGGTAGAGTTTTAGTTATAAACATTATCAATATTGTGTGCAAAAAAAATATCGTGCGCCAAAATATCTCCGTGAAGCAATAATTGATGTAGCTTTTCCAGTTTATACATATCGAAATGTGTGGCAGTCTACTTCTGGTTGTTTTAGTAGAAGATAAACTAAGTGTTTTTGATCAAAATAATAAAACAATACTGATTCACTTACAAGAATCAGGCCTAAGCTTCTCGTATTATAAAAAAGGAAAATGTTGTACTTGTAAACAGTTATTGTGTATTAATAAATAAGTTAAATCACCATTAGAATTTTGAAGACAGCTTTAATCAAGTGACTTTCCTTTAATTTTTCTTATAATTGTATAGAATGATTTCACAGTAGCCCAGGTGACATGGTGGTCTAGGGGTAAGTGCTGAGGGTCTGGGGTTCAATCCTCGGTCCCGGCACAGATTTATCTGATTGCCAAACCCTTCCTTCACCTCTGACAAGACAACTTGTGAATGTGTGGAATGCCAGGCCTCCACCGTGGTTCGGATTCCACGTTAAACTGTAGGTCCTCCATTTCATCTCTCGATCACCCTACCATTACACAATAGTGTAAGTGCATACAACCCTAACGGTAATAGGACATGATGATGATGATAATGATAATAATACAGTATATATATAGCACCGCGTCTTACTACCCGTTCAGGTTATACGCTTAAGTACTAATTACTCTAATGGATTAGGAATTGGGAGGGTTGAATTTAGAGGAAGTGAACCCGCATTTGCGTGGAGGGAGAGTGGAAAACCATTTAGGAAAAACCACCCCCAGTTCACCCGACCGAGATTCGAACCTCGATCTCCCCGTCCTCAGCGGTCAAGCTCAACACGACTAGCGCGTTAGCCAACTACGCCACCGAGGCGGGTAATATAATACAGTAGCCTACGGTAATGATTGTGTTATCATTGGAAATTTGCTTTAATATTGTGTGGGGATTCTGAAAAAAATAAAAATGTATCATTATAATATGATATAGAAAAAAATTAAATAATCTAACTTTCAGCGTGCACCATTCCCAAGTTAAAATAATTTAAAAATTGCATAATTATAGTATTATTCAATGTGCCGTTTTCTTGAGAGTATAATGATATTTTTAATGATTTGCTTCCTTAAGTAAAATACAATTTATTATAATGGTAAGGTGCATAGGCATCACTCCCCCTTTGGCTTGCAAATATAGGTTGAACATTGTGGCTTTAATGACATCAGTTGAAGGATTCTTGTGAAGAATAATGATGCAGTTACAAAAAAATAATGGCCTAGTATGCCTTATCTGGCCCATTTTAGGCTTCTTTCTTTGTTTTGGCACAATGTATGGATATTTTATTCCCCTCACTATACAAACTAATGACACCAAGATTCAGAAATTTTTAACCCTTTCATTAGATACTATATCCAACAAAACTATACAACACATCACCCAAATCACTTTCAAAATGTAAATATTGATGATATCATGTTACTTTCCTTTGACCCCATGCACTGTACAGATGTCATTCCATGATGCAATGCATTACCGGAGTGATCTTGCGCTGCACACTACAGTGGCTATGATGTCATTGTATCAGTTGTACCACACACATTTAATTATTACATTTAATAGTTTATTAATAAATATATAATTTAATTTAATTTATTAACACAAGAAAGGTTAGGTTAAGCTGGGTTAATAAATTATTATTACTATTACCGTGTCTTACTACCCATTCGGGTTATACGCACTTACGCTAATATGTAATGGTTGGGTGATTGTGAGATGAAATGGAGGACCCACAGTTTAACGTGGGATCTGAACCACGGTGGAGGCCTGGCATTCCTCACATTCACAAGTTGTGATTAATACACGTCTTGTCAGAGTTGAAGGAAGGGTTTGGCAATAAGATAAATCTGTGCTGGGACCAAGGATTGAACCTCGTACCCCAGCACAGAAGTCTGACACTTTACCCCTAGACCACCAGGTCACCTGGTTGGGAAGGTGTCATAATAATGAAAGGTTAGGTTAAAATGAATAGGATGTGTCATAATAATTAATACAAACTAGTTGTGTTATTTCCATGACATGATCAATATTATGTCTAGCTACTTCTATACAGTAATTTAATCGTTATGGATACTTGTGATTCCATACATCAAGTCAAATTGCTTGAAGCTAAATTTACTTCTAAGTAAAGTTTTGTTCGTCATAAAGAGGTTTTTACACCTTATTAAAGACGGTGGAAATTCTGTTTGGGTTTTAGATTTAGTGTAATGTGTCCAAATAGTTCTAGAACGGCCAAAAGATACCCTGTCACTTAGGTGAATTTCTTATTTAATTTATAAGTTTTATTATTTTATTGCTTCTTTTTAGCTCAATCGATTTTATGTATTTATGTTTGGAATAATGTAGGCCCAATAATTTGGATATTTTAAGAAAGAAATTGAAAAAATGGGACAGATAAAGCATACTATGGCCCAAAAAAAAAGGTTTCACAAGTCACACGAGCCATGCCGGGATCACAATCAACTTAACGTAAAGTTCACTTAAGTTAACTCAACTTAAAGTCTGTTCAGCATAGGAATTGTTATCTGAAAGGCCTTTTTTCCTACCAGAAATCTACTATATAGTAGGATAGTGGTAGGAAAAAAGACCTTTCAGAGAGTAATTCCTACAGTGAATGGAGTATATGTGTGATCACGATTCACATAACTTAGCGTAACAACTCAAACCAAACATCTCCATTCTAGAGTATGTGTTTTAATATTTGATTTGTACTATTTGTATTAGTGTATATGATCTGTGAATGTTTACAGTTTTCAACCAATAATTCTTTTACAATCATGATTATGTTAGTTGATTTATATTTTAATAACAAGGATGTTTTTGAAAGCAATACATTATACCATTTTATATAGTAAAACCTTTGTGGTTTAAACTTCTTTACAATATTTGATTAAATCTGTTCTATAGTGATATGATACTAGCGCTTATTTTAATTAAATATCCAATCACTAGAACTAAATCTAAAAAATAGACCTTGTTCTTAAAATCAACAAATGAATTACTAAATAGCCCTGTTGACGTCACTCGCATGATTGGCTGGCTAGATCACGTGATACCCTTCAAGTAACGTTCACTTAAATTAAAACACCTTCCAGGTCATCTCTTACGTTAAGTTAACTGCAATTCAACGTTAAGATGACTACATCATGATTGCTTCTATTTAAATACACGAGGAGATCCTTTACGTTAAGTTAACGTTAAGTTGATTGTGATCTCGTCATCAGAAACCTGTAGTAAAGACCTACAGTTTGAGAGGTTAATTTAATTTCACTAATCAGAACCTCAAAGGTGTGTAGAAAATCTTTGCTAGTTAAAAACCAAACATTTTCAAAAGCATAGATGTCGTCGATGAAATGCCAGTTAACTTTTAACAATTTGCCAACTATTTGACTAACATATGCCTAATAAAACAAAGGCTGTGAAGTTACGGGAAAGGACCGATGGACATATTGTATTTACTCAATGTGATGTAGTATACACATATTCAGATTACCCTGAATTTAATGGTTTGACAACTAAGGGTTGCGTGTACAACTGCCAGTTCTAGCTACAGCTCAGGGGCCCTACCTACATAGAACCAAATTAGCAAACCTATTAAAGGATTTTCGTTTTTAAATAATGACATGCCTCTCCCCTCAATGCAATGCAAATGATATTTATTCCCTAAGATGTTGGTGTATGTATTATAAAATGCATTGTAATATGTGACAAAACAATAATTCAAATGTATACCTTCAATTCCAAAAACAAACCCACGAAATAGCAAAACACACCAATATGGCCGAAAGATTAAAATGCGCATGCGCGTTATCCCGGTCACGTGACGTAAATAGCCAACGTAACAACCAACAAAATTTATATATGACATCATGATGAAACTAAAAAGGTGATATAAACTAATTTTATCTGGTGGCAATAATTATACCTAATAATAAGGCAAAGCTCATGACAGAAAGTAAGGATGGATTTGTATTCACAAAAATACATGGCGTCAGCCCTCAAGCGAGCTATACTGGTTGGTTTATGTTTATGCATGGCGAAACTCTAATGGCGAATGGCTTGTAGTGCGCAAGTAGTTGAAATACATGATTTCGAATAATGGGCTTATAATAATTGATAGATGGTGTACATAGTGAACAATGCAAAACTCTAAAAATGATATAATTTAAACTTTAAAAGTATTATGCAAGGATATTAGAATAGACTATTCTTGTACTAGCCAATGAAAATGCAAGAACTAAACGCAAATTAACAAAGCCAATAAAAATTAGCTTCTAGGAGAATGTCGGAAATACCTTGTATGTGAATATACTTATTTGTTTTTAAAGAATATTCTTTGTTTTAAAATCAATTACTAAGATTGTATAAGTGATTGAAAGTGCATAGTGTATAGTGCGGGTACTACAAGAAAAATACGTTTTTTAATTAAACCTACTGACTAAAATATAACTTGAATTGATTTTATTTTATTCATAGAAATTTGCCTAGACTCTTTGCTGTACTAGATATGATATTTAAAAACAACGTTAATCTTTTGAAACATGAATCTAATATAATTTA
This sequence comes from Timema genevievae, assembly GCA_902155825.1. Classification (NCBI taxonomy): domain Eukaryota; kingdom Metazoa; phylum Arthropoda; class Insecta; order Phasmatodea; family Timematidae; genus Timema; species Timema genevievae. Next base: position 38,707 of record CABFWO010000870.1, on the reverse strand, counting down.
AGTGGTACTACCTGCATGTACTAATCAATAAAATTTTATTTCCATTTAGTTCTGATATTATTATTGTCATGATTGGGAAAATACCTTAACTTGCATGGAAGCGTGATAAATAATCGTCAAGGAAGTTACCAGAGAATAACAGTATTTATTTTATTTGACATATTAGAAATAGATGGTACACAATAAATATTATTTTTATTATTATTATTATTATTATTATTATTATTATTATTATTATTATTATTATTATTATTATTATTATTATTATTAACACCATGTCTTACTACCCGTTCGGGTTATACGTACTTACGCTAATGTGAAATGGTAGGGTGATTGTTTGATGAACTGGAGGACCTACAGTTTAACGTGGAATTCGAACCAAGGTGGAGGCCTAGCATTCCTCACATTCACAAGTTGTGATTAATACACATCTTGTCAGAGGTGTAGAAAGGGTTCGGCAATCAGATAAATCTGTACTGGGACCAAGGATTGAACCTCGTACCCCAGCACAGAAGTCTGACACCTTACCCCTAGACCAGAATAAATATTACAAATGCCGTGGTACCGCCCAAGACGAGCCAAGTCGAAGATATGTAGTTAAATATAATATATAATAAAAATGACTAGAATTCAATATAAACATATTATATAGTTAGTATGCTCGTAAAGTTGAGTTTAAAGTGAGAGACAACTATAACTTCTATCAAGGATAGCAAACAACAAGTTACGAATCAAAGGTCTAAATATGAATTAAACTCCATTTAAAATATTTAGTCACCTGGTGACAATCATTTGTGCTATCATAATGTTTTAGAGGAAAAGTAACAACTTCCAAGTATAATAAACCCACCACCTAGCGGCTAAGGTCTTTTGGAATGTACATTAATTAGAGTCCCAAAAAGACGCAATGTCAGCATCATTTACTAAGCGCCTTACACTCATGCGCTAATAATACGTACCCTAACGTAACTGAAGTTAAGATACATAATAAATGCTATTCTTGGAGGCAGTGGCGCAGGAACGTTTTTATTTGGGGGGAGGGGGGTAGAAATAGCCCTGTGCTCTTATAGGGGATAACATTTTTGAGATTAAAAAAAGAACAGGAAAATGTAATACAGCTATCCCTCACACTACGCGAGTGATTGGTTCTGATAAATAATCGCGTAACACGAAAACGCAAGTGAAATGATCTTAACATGAGTGATATAGGGATTACTCCAAAGGAAATAAAAACCTAAAACTTGCAAATGAATGCCATTTTTTAAATTTATATAACTAGTACAATGCATTAGGTAGCCTACACCTATTGTCAATCTTCAATCCCTTGAAATTTATAAACAAACACAATTTTTAATCAATGTATCTAGTTAATACGGTACAGGTACACTTAGTGTTAATCTTCAATCGCATGATAAAATAACTGTATTTGGCAAATCTGGACTACACTATCTTGCTATTGACGGTAGGTTCTTGCTCTCTTGAAGGCCCTTGAACGGTAAGCTCTTGCTCTCTTTAAGGCCCTGGGATGGTAGACTCTTGCTCTCTTGAAGGCCCTTGGACGGTAAGCTCTTGCTGGAATGAAGGCCCTAGGACGGTAAGCTCTTGCTGGCATGAAGGCCCTGGGATGGTAGGCTCTTGCTTTCTTGAAGGCCCTTGGGAGTAGGCTTTAGTTCTTCGAAAGACCCTTGGACGATATGCTCCTGATTTCTTGAAGGTACTGGGATGGTAAGCTATTGCTTTATTGACGCTCTGGGACGGTAGGATTTTGCTCTCTTGAAGGCCCTTGGATGGTAGGCTTTAGTTCTTCGAAAGACCCTTGGACGATACGCTCCTGCTAGGTAGCCTACACCTATTGTCAATCTTCAATCCCCTGAAATTTGTAAACAAACACAATTTTTAATCACTGTATCTAATTAATACAACGCTACAGGTACACTTAGTGTTAATCTTCAATCGCATGATAAAATAACTGGATTTGGCAAATCTGGATTATCCCTATCTTGCTCTTGACGGTAGGTTCTTGCTCTCTTGACGGCCCTTGGAAGGGAAACTCTTGATCTCTTGAAGGTCCTGGGATGGTAAGCTCTTGCTCTTTTAACGGCCCTTGGACGGTAAGCTCTTGCTATCTTGACGGCCCTTGGACGGTAAGCTCTTACTCTCTTGAAGGCCCTGGGACGGTAGACTCTTTGCTCTCTTGAAGGCCCTTGGACGGTAAGCTCATGCTCTCTTGAAGGCCCTTAGACGGTAAGCTCTTGCTGGAATGAAGGCCCTAGGACGTTAAGCTCTTGCTGGCATGAAGGCCCTAGGACGTTAAGCTCTTGCTGGCATGAAGGCCCTGGAATGGTAGGCTCTTGCTTTCTTTAAGTCCCTTGGATGGTAGGCTTTAGTTCTTCGAAAGACCCTTGCACTATACGCTCCTGCTTTCTTGAAGGTACTGGGATGGTAAGCTATTGCTCTCTTGACGCTCTGGGACGATATGATTTTGCTCTCTTGAAGGCCCTTGAATGGTAGACTTTAGTTTTTCGAAAGACCCTTGGACGATACGCTCCTGCTTTCTTGAAGGTCCTGGGATGGTAAGCTCTTGCGCTTTTGAATGCCCTGGGACGCTAAGCTCTTGCTGGCATGAAGGCCCTAGGATGGTAGGCTCTTGCTTTCTTGAAATCCCATGGACGGTACGCTCCTGCTTTCTTAAAGGCCCTGGGTGTTCAGACTGACGATTTTCAATTTCTTTGATGAAATGGTAAGACTCAACTGACGGGTAGCATTTTCCCTCTCTCTATAGTTATTTGTAGCAATCCAAAGAACTCTGGATCTCTCTGGCAACTTTGGTGCTTCTATCCATGTTAGGGTCATTCTCTTCAATTATTCTAATTGCACTGTCAATGTGCTTAAATAAATCAGCAAATTGTTTTGTTGAAAGTTGTTTGATAGGCTCAACAACATAAGGCTCTTCCTCTTCATTCTTTATGCCATTCTCCATTTCTAGAAGATCTTCATTGGTTAGTTCTGTTGAGTGGGATTGGAACAATTGATCCAAATTTGCCTTATCTATGTCTCCAAATCCATGCTCTGTCAACAATGTCATGTCTAGAATTGGAAAGCTCGTGGTCAAGATCAAAATCATGAGGATCAGAAACTTCAGGCCTAACATTTTTCCAAACTCGCTTCATACAGGACTGTTTAACTTCTGCCCATGCAAATCCAATGTTGTCAATACCACCCCCTAACATATACAGTAAAGATCAACGCTTTAACTGGAATGTATGTACACAAGGTCACACCATCACATCACAGGATGACTGCAAAATTACAGCTGACCATGCACTATTTTTGTATTTCTTTGTATCGTGTTATAGCGAAAACGCGTAAAGTGATCACGTATAACGAGGTATACCTCTATTTAATGGTCCCACTGTGCATTTTTCTCATTTATTTTAGTCATTCCAAATATTATAATTAATACATACAAAACATATTAAAAGAAGTGTTATCTGATGCAGCTTAACTAAAAATTATGAAACACTGAAAATTAAAGTAGATTTCCATACACTTTTGCCCTATATTTGTTATTAGCTATAAAACCACTAACCAGTTTTGCAATTTCAATTTTGTTGAACCTCTCAGGTGATTTAGTCTACATTGCCTCATCGTGGAGCGAAGATAGTTTTTAATGCATCCAAGCATTGAAAAACTTCTTTCTGCAGTAGCTGATGTAGCTGGTATCACTATCAGAGTTTTCAAAATCTCTTCAGTGTATGCACTAAGCACATTTTATTTTTACTATGTTAACATAGTGTGAACATTATATCTTGCCTCAATAAGATGTTTACATTATCTAAAAGTTTTACTATATTATTTTGGGGGGGTAAAAATGATACTTTTTACCTCCCTCAATTTTTAGGGGGGTAAAATTTACCTGGTTTGGTTTTTTAATTTCTTAGGGCCATTATTTGCTCCTTTTTTTTTAATTTCTCGAATTTTCGAGGTTCATTTTTTAACTATTGAGACGAGATCGAGATATCTTTTTTCCTCGAATTTTTGAGATATTTTTTAGTCTTGCACATCCCTATTTTTAATATTTTAAAATAAAATTTAAAATATGCTTTTTCACTATCCAACTTCTTAAAAACTTCCATAATTCACCTCTGGGAGATGCTATTTTTTAACTACATTCGTCGTTTATATACTCTATCAAGATACATTATTAACTATTGACAGACAATAGAAGAATGGACGCCTTTCCCTGCTTCATCTGCTTAAACAACGCACATAAACTTATCTGCTTCGTTTGCTTGGGGCACCCTTAAGTTGAGTGAGTTCATTGAGCTCTATAAAAGCTTATTTTGTTTAGTTTGTGATGACCCTGCTCATTAATAAAGTAAGGGATAGTAGACTGGTTGCCACCCGCCTGGTCAGGCATCGGATGTATTGATAAATAAATATGAAAGAAAAGCTATGAATTATTATGAGCTAAAAGAGATCGAATGCTAGAGTTGCAGAAAATTAGTGAGAGTTGAGAAATAGTGTCATTTGTTCTTCCCTCACAAATATTAAATATAGTAAATATTTAATCCCAACATGAGTGAAGATAGCAAAAATTTTTCTTTCAATACCGAGGTGTGAGTACTAATATCAGTAAAAGTATTGGAAAAAATGTATTGAGTAAGAAAATTAATAGTATCGAAAGGAAAATATCGATATTAGTAAAGTATCGATAATTTTTTCCCATCCCTACTCCTGTAGTTAATATCAGTTTTCTAGACCAGAGCTTATTTTTTTAAATTCAAGTAGCTCCTCATTCGTCCTCACGAGACTGACTTGACCCCATTCCAGAACCAATGCTTCAAAGATAAATTTTGGAAACACCGGGGATCAAACCAAAGATCTCAGAAACTCTGACCATTAAACCATAGAAACGGTCATACACCATACCAACAACAAAAATTTGCCAACAAATTTAATAGTAGATTTAGTAGGCCCTATTCTTATCTATGACTGAACTTCATCTATGCTGTATTAATTAAAATAAACAATGAACAATTATTTTTAATACAAAATAAATAATATTAATCTTTTGGCAACCATTACTATAACAACCTTAAAAACTAAAAAGTGTATCTGTTAAAATCATGAACAGAATTAAAAATATAAGTAGAGCAACTAAAGAAAAAAGAACAATCAAATCTATGAAAAGTCTGCCCAATGAATTGAAAATATTATTTCAAGGTGAGAAACAATTTTTAAAACCCAGATAGTGAATGCTATTTGATAGTAGATATCTGACAATTATTGCAAAAGCTACTTTCGTAAAACAAATAACTTATGTTCTACAGCCTTCACTTTTAAGAGAATATTTCAAAGCCGATAGAGTTAAGTTATATCTTGCCAATGTTGATAGAAAATCGCTATTGTCGATAAGTTCCAAAATCTGCCATCAATGATCAAGTACATTTTAACTTGCGTACGCCTAGTCTGCGTAATTGTTAATAAGCTTGAGGTCAAAAGTATAAATATTAAAGATAGTATTTACGGAAACACATCTGTAGAATGTGTAAAGTCCTATTTTTACAGGAAGGTTCATATCCGACAGCTAGATCTACCTTAATGTATTCAGACGTAAAGTTATGTGATCTGCAGCTGTCCATTTTGATCGATGTTAACAATAACCATAACATAATAATACAATAAAATGTTATCAATGTTGACCGTAAACAAACTATGTTTGTATTACTTAAAGGCCCTTCCTATGAAAATTGGGCTGTACCTGGGGTGACTCGTGGGGAAGTCCACCAACGGATTTCAAGGAATTTCTCAACATTCAATTCATCTTAGATAGAGCCAAAGGTTTTTTTAAAAACATATTTAATGTAGCAGATGTAAGAGTCCAATCCTAGGCATTGAGGAGGAACACAAAAATATATTATTAATAATATTTCTTGAGGAATGGGGGTTGAACTACCAAAACACTCCCCCCATGGATCTGATTAAAATAAAGTTTGTAATTTTATGCGCCCAGGTGATACGTTAGCTGTAAGGCCACTTAAATTTCCCTTGATGAATAGATATTGCAATGTACTTACTTAAGGTGGGATGGAGGAGAACTCGGGTTAAGGTCAGTATTTTTGCACTTCACATAAAAAAAATCTTTTTTTGAAACAAACTTAGAATAGAATGTTTTTTTTTACATTTTCTGCGAGCGTCGTAACATTTGACAAAACACTTTCCAAACGAATAGAATAAGCCCGAGACCCGAGTCAAATTACGTGATTCTCATGCCAGATATTCAAGAACTGTTGTGAATAACACGTGTAGAATATTAAACTAAACAGCAGGCTATATTTGATTTATTTTGGCCAACAAAGTTTTTTGTTAATAAATCTGTAAATACATATACGGACCTTGACTCGCCTCCCATCTTGAAGGTACACAGGACAGGAATCACCACAGTCACAAGAGCGGCGGTGATGCGTGCAAGGACCTCTCTGGGAAGGACGGGACCAGCGAAGAGAACAAGATGGCGTCCATGTGGGAGACGGTTAACAAGTTGGGGAAGGATACCCATAATGTCATGGATAGTGAGTCCAGATCGGAGAAAAAGGACGCCTCCAAAAAACCCCGCATTGTTGATCTTTGTGAAGAAGATCAGAAAAGGATAATTCATCTTCTGGAAGGATTAGCCAAGTTAGTTTAAAATTAAATTATTATCATGAAAGAGTATATATATATATATAGAGAGAGAGAGAGAAAGAGAGAGAGTCGCTACCACCTTTCCTGCGGGCCTAATCTGTCAGGATAGCTTGTGGGGAAGGATAGGGACGGTGGCAAAATAGATGTAGGGTTCGTAATTTATATGAGGCTTTGATTTATAGGGTGTATTAATAGTACTACGAGCTACTACAGAAATGTGATGTTAAAAAGATGTCACAAAAAGATATAAGGACTTTGATGTAGAAGCTCGTGAGAGAACTGGCTTAGTAAGGAATACCTAACCAATGGCTCGATTGACACCTCCACAGATTCAAACCCGGTACCTCGGTCACAATGGTTGCCCTCCCGCACAAGTACCCGATGACCCGATGTTCTAATCCGCGTGGCCCCGAAAACGGGCAGAGAGACCCTCTGAATAGATTTTATTTTGTCAACCTCGATAGCTCTAAAAGAGAACCATTTATACTTCAAATCGGCCCAGTTACCGAGACAACGAGGACAAGTTGTTTTGAGTTGTCAGAGGTTTCGTCCTAATGTTTACTAACTCATCATAACAATAATAACTTGAACAGTTCTTTCACTCGCTTTTTCGACATTATGTTAGTTTTAAACAAACATCTCCAATCTATGGTAGGGTGATTAATATATATACACACACATCGAATAGTTCAACCTGAATGAGTCTTCCAATTGTACCAGTCGAACCAGTTCAACTTCTAGTGATAGTGATCTAGTTACAAAGGAACTACGAGCTGACGCGACAGTAAACCATCGTGATTCTTCGGCTGATCTCGGTCACATAAACGAAATGCTGACAGAAAAAAAAATTCCCTTACGAGCTACAACAGACTTGTGAAAGTTGAAAGCGCGTTCATTGTTTGACGTTTCCCTTAAACAGCAAAGCTACCTATCCCCTAGTTCAAAGCAAGAGATATCGTTGTCCCATCACTGGCATGGGTGTAGTAGACTAGTAGTCATGAACTGGTGAACGATTGAGCTGAAGCTGTAGTTCACCAATAACTGAGTTACAAGTTGTAGTTCTCAAACGACCGATATATTTAACTAGATAAATGAACTGCTAATTTCAATTAAATGAATTACTTTGAACAATTTACAAAACTTTACTGCCCATCTCTAGTATGAATTAAACAACTCCCAACACTGAACGTTTCTGCCTATATCTATGCAGAACCTACCATGGAAAACCGTTTTATTTCCAGACGTGTAAGCGAGGTGAATGACCTCAAGGACAAAGTATCTAGAATGGCCAAGGAGAAAAGTGATCTACTATGTCAACAAGCAATGAATACTATAAACTACAAGGAAGAATGCCAGCGACTACACAAAGAGGTAAACTAATAATAATGTTTAGTTCACGCTCAAATTATTATGAGCTACAGCGTGGCCTTGTGCGTAGTGAACAAGTGTCCATTTAAGTTGTTTTGGAGTTGTCCGATTCACACTTAAAACCTTAGGGCCCCTTTATGCATGCGATTCGTGTCGTCCAACAACCGACGGCAAAAACCCATCCATTTTATAAATCAATGGCAACAACTGGATGCCTTTATGCTCTATCATCCGAGTAAGTTGTCGTTGTGATTTCAAGAACGTGTCGTCGTGTCCTAGGAAGTGCATACGGAAAAAAAACTCGTCCAATTTCTCTATATATATGGCGTTTAATAGTTCCTTTTATGCAAACGCGTGAGTTGGGTGTCATCCGCACTCTAGAAATTAGTGCACCCAACCTACTATCTTACTTGTTGGCCAGTTGTTTGAATGGTTTCGGCAAGTGGCGTCGTATAGCTGTGTTGAAGCTGCACTAAATGTGGTCCATTTAGAATGGTTCCTTGGGATGTTACCACTAATTCATCAAAAGATGTAATAGACATTCTATAATGATTGAAAAAACTTGTCACTGTCATCTCTTAATTTTCCGTACAGATTACGAAATGCACTATCTACGTATCTTGCACTGTTAATGGGATGCACATCACATCTTCTTGTTCGGCCTTTTCTTAAGGTCAAACGATAAGCAGCAAACAACGCGCATGGATCCATCTTCTACTGCTAGACATTCGCAACACTGATGAAAGGTTTTCATCTCCCCTACTACTTTGTTCAACGGACGACTAAATGTCGCATGCATAAAAGAACCTTACAAACCGGACGAGTTTTAGCCGTCTCGTTTTTTCGGTTGTCGGATGACACGAATCGCATGCATAAAAGGGCCCTTACATCAGTGGTTCCCAAACTTTTTCAGATTACGGCCTCCCACCCCACCCCCTATAATAATAATAATAATAATAAAATATATTGATTACTATTTAAAATGGGATGTGTTAGGGAGTCTGAATAGGTACATTTAACATGAATACAACACTCACTAATTGGGTGGTTGCTGTTGTTTTTCGGACATCAACTCTCGAATGTCAGGATCAACGAAGTATTATTTCAATCGCATGTTTGGCTCTACAATAACTCTGTTTCTATATTTATTAATATGCACAAGAGCTTAGAACGTTGTATAGAACTGATAAGTAGTTGCAAATTACATCAAGTACTTAACTTCCCATTTGGAAACATCAGCGTACGCTGAGGGAGCATCAAACCAACAACGGCATTGAAGGGAAAGGCATATTCAATATTGAATCATCATACAAGAAGAACATAGTTCACGCTTTACACTGCTTTCACTGGACAAAGAGGTAAGGGCTGTCTTTTCAAGAAAATCGATCGGTAGCGCCCAATCCCTTGACCTAGGTTTCATTTCATCGGAACTCTTGAGGGAGTGTGCCACGCACAGTGCTACTTCCTATCATTATTTACCCATTTTCTTTTCCTCCATTTGTGTTTTGCTATGACTCTCTCTCTTAGGAAGTTGCATTGGGCGTTTAACACTCCTTACCGATGAGTTCCGATAGAATGAAACCTAGATCGAGAGATTGAGCAGTAACAATGCATTTTATTCAAAAGAGACAGCCATTATCTCTTTGGCTAGTATCAACAGTGTAAATTGTGAACTGTGTTGTTCTTTTCATTGTAAACGACATATTTTGTTTGCTGCATTTTATTTGTCTCCAATTTATATCCATCTTTCCTGTAGTTACCTTCTTCTATATAGGCCTATATTTCAAAACGTAAAAATATGTTGTACTTAAAGAGCTATTCGTAATTCATTGTCATCGTTTTGTTGCAGCTGTTGTCGGCAAAAGGCCAATACACTCAACTTGTAGAAGAAAAAAATCTAATGATAAAAGAAAAGGAAATAATCCTTCAAGAAAATTGCGAATTAAAGTCTAAAGTTCAACATTTAAATGAAGAGAAAGATGAGCTCTCGAAACTTGTTGTAGAGAAGGATACTCGTCTAACGAAATGTAAAAATGATCTGGAGACATTCAGGAAACGCCAAAAAGATCTCGAACAGCAGCTCGTGGATGGTAACAAGATAATGGCTGATTTCAAGAAACAAACTGAAGACTTGATTAAAGAGCTGGCAGACTGCAGACCGAAACTAGAAGACGGCCACCGGCAACTCGCGCACTGCAGACGGCAACTGGCAGAATGCAGGCAGCAACTCTTGACCTCCGAGAAGCGACTGGCGGACCAAGAGGGTCAGAGGGTCGACTTGGAGGGACAGCTGACGAACTCTAACAGGGAACTATCGAACTGTATCGAGAACATGTCGGACTACACCCGGCGATGGATGGACTGCATGAAGGAACTCGACCACCACAAGAAACAGTTGGTAAACAAAGACGAACAAATGGCGCAATGCGATAAGAAACTAGCCAATTCCAAGG
>CABFWO010000870.1:3971-16138 GCA_902155825.1 Timema genevievae | reverse complement strand
ATGTTATATGGAGGGAGCTCTAATGTCTACAAAGTGTTATATGGAGGGAGCTCTAATGTCTACATAGTGTTACATGGAGGGAGCTCTAATGTCTACATAATGTTATATGGAGGGAGCTCTAATGTTTACATAGTGTTACATGGAGGAAGCTCTAATGTCTACATAGTGTTATATGGAGGGAGCTCTAATGTCTACATAATGTTATATGGAGGGAGCTCTAATGTTTACATAGTGTTACATGGAGGGAGCTCTAATGTCTACATAGTGTTACATGGAGGTAGCTCTAATGTCTACATAATGTTATATGGAGGGAGCTCTAATGTTTACATAGTGTTACATGGAGGGAGCTCTAATGTCTACATAATGTTATATGGAGGGAGCTCTAATGTCTACATAATGTTATATGGAGGGAGCTCTAATGTTTACATAGTGTTACATGGAGGGAGCTGTAATGTCTACACAGTGTTACATGGAGGGAGCTCTAATGTGTACATAGGAGTGGGGGTGTTAATAAAGGTAGTAAAAAGTGTCACATGGCTTATGGATGATCCCTAAGATGTGGATGTTTGGCTTAGCATGCTAGTAGACCTACTTGTGTAACATCAGCAAACAGTGTTATGACATTGTAGCTCCCCCCCACCTCTCGACTCTTTCTTTCTCACTTCGTCCTTCTCCCTTTCCATTCAAAGTCATTCCTTCACTAGCCAATCAGCCATGTCGAAGATCGATTAGAGGGAGGTCTCGTGTCATTCCCACCCAGAACCTCAATCTGTACCCTCTCTGCATATGTGTTTAGACGAATTTATTAATTGTGATAGCACCTGGACTTTAAACTTTCATGATTCCTGCAGAGCATGGCAAGCACATGACACTGAATATGTTTGTTACGGTTATTTAAAAAAAATCATAGTTTACTATCCCTATTTATAATTCAAAATATTTATTTCAAGGTCCCTTCAGTTATAATAAACAAGCTTTTACCGTAACCAAAAATGTTATATTTAATTATAACCTTTTATCTTCTATCTTTTCAAAATTGAAGAGCAAAATTATTCTAATATGAGAAAGTCTAAGGGGTTCAAATCTCGGTCGGGTGTACTGAAGGAGGTTTTTCCTAAATAGTTTTCCACTCTTCCTCCACACAAATGTGGTGACACTTCTTCTAAATTCCACCTTTCTCATCCCCAACACATTAGCATAATTAGTACATATGCATATAGCCCAAACAGGTAGTGTGACACAGTGCTAAAAAAAAGTTAACTTTATGAAACAATTAACATATAATTGTTACAAAATATTCTTTGGGGAATAGAACTGACCATGTTGCGGCTTTTCATGAGATCGTCGATGGTCTTCTTCCTGGGGACGATAAGACTTGTCCGGCCCCTCTGGAGGCAGCTCAAGATGTTGCCAAGGAAATGGAGGACTTCATCTGATGACCTGACGGAGAAACATAAGAAAAGATTGCAGGACACTCCAAAATTTATTTTTGAGCTCAGGAGCAATGTCTAAGATTGTTATTCCTACTTGAACATGTATTCCTTGTCGATATTCTCAATGTGCCTGATGGCTTGTTGAAGGTGGTTCCCCGCGTCCTGAATCTGCTGAAGCTTCCAAGGGTTCTCGCTCTGTATACAGGTGCGATGCAGGACGTGTTGCTGACGCTGGATACGAAAGTTGATATCCTGCAAGTCACAAATTAATGTGTACAATTAATGTTACTATCTTTTTTCCAATTTTAAACATTTTTAAACCCCAAGGAGACTTATAAAAGTCCCCACTTAGGAGATTGAAAGGAATTTATAATGGCTCATTAGATTGTCAATCAAATTATTGTGGTTGATTTATTGTTCAAATATGCAAAACAAATATTTCTTTAAGTTTTTGTTGATACGTTTATAGCAGGCAAGCTCATTAATAATTTAAACATATTTTGAAAAATCCAAGCTGATTTACAGTATAGTTTATTAAATTTACATATAATTGAAATCCTAGAATCAACCACCGATATTTCCATACCACAAATATCAACCCGATAATTTATCTAAATAGTCTTAATATGATTTAGGTTTAATTATTTGAGCCCACTCACATATGCAGGTATGTGGACTAAGCATTATTCTTATCTAGTCTGATTTGCGAATGACAATTGAGTTTGGGCTTTGAATCTTGGCCGTGCATAATTATAGTGATTTTTCCTAAGTCGATTCCCACTTTTCTGCCATGCAAATGCAGGTAGATTTCCTATAAATTCTAACCTATGTATTCTTACTCCTTTAATATGATTGAAGATAGTCTAGATGGATAGTAAAACATAGTAAAGTAAAAAAATAAAGCCAGTCTTTTTCCATTCAAATTGAATAATGCTTCCACATATTGTAGAAGTGGCCGATGTGTCTTACCGCGGACGTGATACTGTCTCCTGTTAGGGTGACGATGCACTTCAAATCCGGCGGAGACGAAAGCACAAACTTGTCAGTCTTCTGCGGGTTGTCATTCCCAAACAATGGCACAGGGAAACGACGAGCACACTCCTGGGGACACAAAAAGAACAGCCTTTGGAAATAGATAATATATAAAAAATAATGAAATAATGTATATACACTGCAGGTCTTTCTTTATCCGGGAAGAATTGGTGTGTCACATATTAACAAAGACATTGTTGAAAACATTATAAACGAGAAAAAAGATGGACAGAAGTGAGGTAGAAATGCAATTAGAAGAGGAGCCACAAGTAGAGAGTATACAGTTGGTTTTGCTAAAAAGAAAATATTTTTAAAAAAAAGCTACGTTGAGCGTTTCACTCTCCCTATTGGGTTGATTTCTGATAAAAATGAAACCCAGGTCTAAGGAATAAGCAGTCACAATCAATTTTCTTCAAGAGGCAGCCCAGTGGCAGCAATGTAATGTGTGAACTCTGTTCTTTCCAAGGTAAAGTAATTTTGTGTTTATTGCCTTTTATGTGTTTCTTTCCACCTTTCCTGTACCTTCTTCCATATGTAATAGATTCGTGTCACCACATTCTTTCATGTGAGAGAATTGTGTCACAACTTATAAATAAAATACTATGAAAACCAACCAAACCGGTCCAATCCAAAGAAAATATTGTCAAAATTGCTTTTCTTAAGAAAATATTTTCTTGGTATATAAATAATAAAGCTAATGCAACGAATGGTCACTAAGAATTAATTTTAATTTATTTGGGAGGTCTGATTGATTAGTAAGTTACAAATATACCCTAGAGGTGGCACATATAGACTAGATTAACTGCGCCTGCTCTTCTTGGTGAATGTAGGTCCAGGCACATCTTTAAAAGATATGATGGAGCGTTAAATTGCTCCCTTTTAACGAACTTGGGATCTTGTCTATATTGATATTAAAAAAAAAACCATTGGAATACAAAGTTTAAAAAGTTGTCTTGTTTTTCCTTACCAGTAATAAATAAAGCATTTAACATAATGTACCATAGCAGTAGTTCCCAAACGTCTTTAAACCAGACACATTTTTTTAAAACAAACTTTTGCAACTCACCTGCTGTAATTGATGTGTGAAGATGTAGTTTTTAATTCAATAATTTTTTATACTATCTACTTTTTTTAAATTAATTATCCATGCTAATAAAATTAATAGTTTGACTGTCACGAGATTTGCGCGATAACGTACGCAGAGTACTGAAATTTTAAAATAAGTAGACCATGTGCACAAACTTGTGCAGCATGAAGAGAATTTTACAATTTTGATTGATTTTTTTAATCAATTAAAAACTGGGTGAGAATCCTTAAATTGAATAGATTTATTTTCTGTCTGTTTTAAGCAAATCAAAGAACATGTCAGGGTTACCTCGCAATACAGTGTGTGGTTACTTCAAGCAACACTAGTTACTTCTGCTAGTTCAGTGGTTTCCAACTTGTAAGGGCTCGAGGGCCACATTGAAAACCTTAGTCATGATTACAGGCCGCACTTGAAGAAAAAACACTTTCACATATGTACGTGCTCCCAAACATTGAAGTCATTTTTAGTCCAAATTGTCTTAAGTTTGGGTATTTTTCGCTGGATAACAGTTTAAAGAAATGTGATCCCTTTTCTTGTCTGGTCTGTAGGAACGTATCAGCTTGTAAATCACACAACTCAAATTGTAGGTGTGGTTCTTGTTCCTCTATTGTAGTACCAAGAGGATTCATGTAAAGCTGGACACTGCTTTTCAACATTTCAGTTTCCTTGAATCGTGTGTTGAATTCTTCAATTATCTCTTAAATGTGTGAACTGAAATCTGAAAAATCTATAGTTTCCTGGTCTTTCCCCGCCGCTAATTGTAGACAGCAAGGGAAATGTGTCAATTAATTGTTTTTCAAAGAACGTTAGAAATTTTTTAATTTGTTTTGAAATCCATTTACAACTCCCACCATATCTGATACCAGCTGGTTTTTTTCTTGAAGACTCATGTTTAAGGTGTTAAGGTGATTTGTCATGTCTGTTAGAAAAGCTAAATGCTTTAAAAATTCTGGGCTTTGAATTTCGTCTTCTAGTTCTGTGGTATTAGACGAGACAAACTTATTAAGGAATTCGGGGATTTCCTTGTGAATAGCAAAAAACCGTTCAAGGCACTTTCCTGCACTCAGCCACCTTACACGGCTGTACAGCAGCAAGTCTCCATATTCTGCCTCAATTTCCAGCAAAAATTGCTTTAGTAATCTATGCAAAAAGGGCTCGATTTCCACCTCTTAGCATATTAATAATTTTAACCACAAGTTTAAAAACTTCAGTTTTCTTAATTGATTTCCCACATAACGCTCCCTAGTGAATGAGACAGTGGATCATAGGACACGGTACGCCATTTTCTTTTAGCAATCTCGTCAGACCTGTCTTCTCCCCTGTCATTGCTGCTGCTCCATCTGTCACAATGGCTGAACATTTACTGCCGCCTCCAACTCTGTCGACAGTTTTTTTAATAGCATCATAAATATCCCTCCCTTTTGTTGTTCCTTGAAGAGAGCAGACATCAAATAGCTCCTCTTTACTGCTTAAGTCTTCGAAAGTGGTGCTTACAAATATTAATAGCTGACTGACATCTGACTGGTCAGTGCTTTAATCAAGGCATAGCAAGAAGTGCGTGCTTTCATCAAGGAATAGCAAGAAGTGCGTGCTTTCATCAAGGAATAGCAAGAAGTGCGTGCTTTCTTTAACCAATCCAATCGCGATGTTTCTACTTGTTCTCCCATACTATGACCCTTCTCTGCACAGTTTGGCTGAAAAGTGGCACTGATTCAAATTTCTCATCTCCAAAAGCCTTTGCCATTTTCATAGCACACTTTTTAACCAGACTGTCTTCAGTGAAGGTTTTTTTTTTGTCTTTGAAAGTTCAAGCGACACTGAGTAGGAGGCATACAGCGAAGATGACTGATTTTGTAAGACTTTACTAAACATACCCGATTGCTGTTTTAATTTCTTTTTGAAGTCTGCAACCAGTGCATGTCAAGCTTCTTCCTTATATTTTACATACTTGTTCTCGTGCATTGTTGAGTATCCTTATATGTTGCATACTTGTTCTAGTGCATTGTTGAATAATATCGTTTTAACATTGTACTCCTGTAGAGACACAATTTTCATGCATACCAATCACTGAAGCTTCCCACGATTGTTAGTAATTAAATAGTCATTCTCTCAGCTTTCCTTGTAAATTCCATTTTCATTTTCAATTGTGTATTTGAGTTTCCGCTAATTTTTATTCACATAAAGGGCACAAGCAACGGTACACTTCACACTCAACACAAAACAAAGCCTTCAAAATGGACAGTAACTTGTGAAACTTCATTACACGTCAAGCAAGCGCGACTGAGCGTGAGTGGAGAAGGGAGGAGTAGCCAGCAAGCCTTGCCGGGCGAGTCTATTGTTAAGTGAGTGAAGGGGAGAGAGGTCAGTGGAAGAGCCCAACTACTCTTGCTGGGTTCTGCAATGTACGATGCAGCGCGTTGCTTGTCGAACGGCTGACTATTAATTCTTTATCAACTTCGTTTGCTCATTTTTTCTGTATGAAAATTAATAAATATTTTGAAAGAGCTATGAAATATTTTTCGTAACTTTTCTTATTTTTTTTTTTAATATTTTGCAGGCCGCCAGTTGGAAAACCCTGTGCTAGTTGAATATATATATATATTTTTTAATAAGGTGTGTTTTCAAGGGGTGCCTTTGTTTCCAGGTTTATGTTAATCAATGACATTGACGTTCCCACCACACGCATGAAAATAAAGCATAATGCCTGCATTCATAAATACCACCCAGATCCTTTTTTTTTTCCTTTTTCCTCGCTATCCATTTTTTAAATGATTTTCTCTTTTCAAATAATTACAAAATAATCACATTTTAGAAACTTTTGATGACCCACTGTTTGAAAACCAATGCACCTAGAGTAATTTAGACTAAGGTTAAGTAACAATGTGGCTGACACTTACAAGTAAGATCAAGTGTAGTTGGTCCAGGACTGCATGGACCTCCTTGTGCAACACCCATTCAAACTCCATTTGCTGGAAAAAAGGTGTTTAATAGTGTTAAACTGGAACGGAACAACTAAATACAAATAACTTGAATAAGTTTCTTATTAGCTGGGATGAAGAGTAAGTAGGATAAAACTGCAGTCCAATTTTAATATGAAGAACCTTATTTTACTGCTAGAAAAGTTAATATACTTTCCCATGTTCAAATACAGGGTGGGGCAGAAAGTATTGACACATTTAAAAATACCATAACCTATCTCTACTATTTTAACTAAGAAATACTTAAAATTAAACTTAAAATAAAAACAAAAGATTGACAATTTTCTACATACCCTTGAATTTTCAAAAAAAATTCAAACAATGTCCTTAAGATGGCCACCATTATATGCATGATGTATGCATTTCTCGAATCTTGACATGATTTTGCACAATGTCTTTTGTTGGAATGCTTTAACTTCCACCACACAATGAAAAAGTCTGGAGCTGTTAAGTCTGGTGAATTTAGTGGCCAGGCTGTCTTCAAATCGTGAAATGAGGTAACCAGGAAACAATTTTCAAAGCACCTCCATTGATGTTCGACTTTTCTGAGCCCTGAAATGCAACGTCAGGGCCTGGATGCCAACCATATGTGGTTCCAGCAAGATGGGGCAACGACCTACATTGCCCAAACATCAATAAAGGTGGTTTGCAAAATGTTTCCTGGGCACTTTGTTTTGTGATTTCGGGACATCGCTTGGCCATCATGTTCACCAGACTCAACAGCTGCGGACTTAACCTTATGGGGTATAGTTAAGAGTCATAGTTACACAAATCGCCTAAGAACAATTCAGGAACCTAAAGGAATAATTGTGGTGGAAGTTGAAGCAATTCAAAAAGAGACATTATGCCAAGTCATGCCAAGATTCGAGAAGGGTGTACGGCAATGTTTGCTTGTAATGGTGACCAAATTAAGGAGCTTGATTAAAAAAATTAATAATTCAGGGGTATGTAGAAAATCGTCAAACTTTTATTGTTATTTTAACCTTAATTTGAAGCATCTAGTAGTTTAAATAGTAAATATATAAGGTAGTATTAATAAATGTCTCAACATTTTCTGCCCCACCCTGTATAAATGAATACCGTGTATAAAAATGTATGATAGCTATGTATCAAATAAAATAAGGTATCTCACAACTACCAACATGCTACAAAATTGTATCAAGTATAATTCTAATGAAGTTGATTCCATATGCAAAGGAAATAATTTGGGATCATCAGTGTGGATTTTGATGAAATAGATCAACAAAGGTTAAGATTTTTAATATTCTGAAAGGTTCGAGAAAAAAAGTGGAAAGACAAGATGACACTACATCAGTTATACATAGATTTTAAAAAGACCTTTGATTCAAATAAAATAAACAAATTATATGATATTTAGTTAAGTTCGAAATATCCTAAAAACTTGTCAAGCTAATTGAGGTAGCCTATGTTTGACAGATATGTGTGGAAGGCTACAGGTTGGATTTGAAATCAGATAATTTAAAAATAAATAATGGAATGAAATAAGGAGATGAACTTTCCCGATTACTTTTTAATCCACCGTAGGTAATAGTAAGGAAATAGGTTTAGAAGTGAACGCCGGAAAGACTAAGTATAGACCTATTTTCACACAGAGAACACAGATTGAGGATGATAATTAGAGATTACTGCAAACATTTGACAAGGTTAATGAATTTATATATTTATGAATAATTTTAACTAGCAATAATGATGTTAGATTGGAGATTAGGAAAATAACACAGGCCAGAAATTCATGCTATTACTTGATCAGTAAGTTGTTGACATCTCGCCTGCTGTCAAGGTGTAAAATTAAAAATATACAAAATAATATAATAAATACTTAGTACCGTGTCTTACTATTCGTTTGGGTTATACACTTAAGTACTAATTACGCTAATGGATTATGAATGAATTGGGAAGGTTGAATATATAGGAAGTGAACCCACATTAGTGTGGATGGAGAGTGGAAAACCATTTAGGAAAAATCACCCCCAATTCACCCGAGCGAGATTTGAACCTTGATCTCCTCATCCTCGGCAGTTAAGCTCAACACAAAACTTGTGCGTTAGCTAACTATGCCACCGAGGTGGGTTACAAAACAATAATTTTGCCGGTTTTTCTCTATGGGTGTGAAATGTGGTCTTTTACCTTAAATGACGAAAATATATTTTTTAGAGTGTTCAAAAATAAGGTGCTCAGGAATACATTTGTTCCAAAAACTGATTAAGATACTGGGGAGTGGAGGAGGTTAGATAATGAGTTACCAATCAACACAAATAATACCCTTTGGTAGTGTTTTTATCGGAAACAACCCTTTTATCATAAGTGACAGAAAGAGTTCTTAAACTCTGTTTACAGGCTGCGTATTAGTAAGGTGAATAGTGGTTTGTAATAGATTGACTCCACATTTAGAGATTGATTTTTTTACAAAGTCCTTATCCTTAATTGCTTAGTACTTACCACTCCGTAGAAGTTGGATCAACTTTAACTTTCTAAGGACAAGTCAGTAGGCTACGGACCGATAAGGATTATCAATCACAGCAAAGCAAATATGTGTGCACAGATTGAAATGAAAGGACCAATGGCAGTGAAAATATTTGTTGCTATGGAAATAAATACAAAATGAAATGATAATTTTACACACAGGGCTATTTCAGTAATAGGCCTATCTTTATTAAAAAAAATAATTAAAAAAAGCATGGCAGCTCAGGAATAGTTTCATGAGAAATACTAAGTTCTCAGAAGGAGTGGTGTTGCTTTAATATGTTAAACTTTCCATAAGTATTCTTAATAACCTGCTCAAAGATCACGTCTGCTTGCACCTTTCTCTAGACCATTTTCTTACAAAGAGTTTAAATGGACATAGTCTCCAATTTTATCATTGGTTAGCAGTCACATGATTAAGGATTGACCTACTGACTCTGTAGACGCAATTTCCCTTTCCAAGGACCTTTAAGAATAAAGGCACCGACAGACTCCATATTCGTAGGTCCGTGGTCCATAAGAAATCAATGCCATAATATCAGATTGCTCTGGCCACAGAGTCCTTATTCGTAAGTCCTTACTCCGTAGAAGTTGCCCAACTTTAACTTTCTACAGACTAGTTTATACTGACTGCCAATTACAGCCGAGTAAATATGTGCAGGCGCATTGAAATAAAACAATGGATGGCAGTGTGAGGATCCGTTGCTATGGAAACATATATGCCTACAAAATGAAAAGATGGCTACAAGTGGAGCTATTTCATAAACATTTTTCTAAAAATCTTAACACCCCAGGAAGAGCAGCTTCTAGGAAAATGTTTTCTGAGAAATACAAAGTTCTCAGAAATATTGGCTTTGCTTTTGTAGGCTCGACACCACTATTATTAAAGATATTAAAGTGCTTGTTTTGTTTTCATCCAAAATACTAGTACATCCGTTTTGCATTTTAAGTTTGATAGTTAAAATCGAGTTATAAATATATTTCTTGTGATTGTACTTAAACTACATTTTAGTATATACTGGAAGTTTTCTCAACAAAGTTGTTTTTGGTTTCTTTAATTCTTATATTATGATCAGCTAACTGCTTGACGCGTGCTCCTTGCTGTAGATGATATTCTTTCAAATTTTTTGATTGGACGAAGTCTCTTACCATTTCAATGGTTGAAACGGTCACATGAATACGGATATTGACTCTGTAATAGAGTAGAATTTCTTATGGACCAGGAACACGGAGTACGGACATGGAGTCTGTGTCGGGGCCTTAATACGGTTGTGTAGCATACACAATCCCCAAACGAGGCTTAACCCCCCATTTAGTAATAAAATTACAGAGATAAACATGATTTCATTTGTAATATTTTAATGTAATTTATCTCTATTATTTTAGTCCAAACATCATGTGTAATATTGTATTCACAAGAACTATATTTACATGTATATTTAATATTAATGTGTTTGTCAATCGTTTTTATGAGGAACCTCTCTATTATTGCGTATTTTTCATTTCCAATTATTTACAAGTTAACTTATATAAAGCTATAGTAAGTGTACTATTTGTGAAATGATCAAATAAATCCTTTAAATATTAATAAACAAATTATATAATTCATTAGGAATTATTTACAATAAGTTGTCTCTTTTACAAGAATATTTAAGGAGCATTGTAATTTAAATTGATGTAACTAGTATGGTTTACATACCAAGTGGAGACTTTCTTCTTTGTCGCAGTCAGTCATTATAAAGGAATGTTTAGTATAAGTAAGCTACCTAATGAGAAAATCCAAACATTTAATTAAAATTCTAATTTTGATGGATTTCACGAGATTCAAAGCTTAGATCATGGACTAGAGTCTAGACCCAGATAGAGAATGCCAATATCTATATAGGCAAGATTTCCCTTGTACAGTGCTGCTTAGCGCCCGAGCTTAGTACTACTTGAATGATAGCACTCTGGTGGGAACTACTGAATTATATGTAGAATCAAATGGTAACATCTTGATTATCATTCTCGGTAATATTTTTTTGAGGAACACAAATATAATTTGCTATTACAAATTTGATGCTTAAAAGGTAAAGATTATATAGAGTAAAAAAATTTACAATTCACACTTCTGTAGCTGAAACATTTGATTTTATTAAATTTTTCAGAAAATATATTTTATATAACAAACAGCAAAGTAATCTAATTACATATTTTTTTAAGAAGATGACGTTCGGGCCAAATATGTTAGTTCTTGAAGTCCACTTCTTAAAATTTTTAATTTTTTTTAGTGAATATCAACACAGGTTGCAAATTATTGCAATAATTATGGCATTGTTCGTATTGAATTTCAATTAATTTAAAAAGTTGATAAATGATTTTTGGCTTAGCACGACAATGCCCTATTATTAGGCTATTTTAAAAAGATGATTTTGGAAAATTTTTAAAAGCCATTTTAATAAATTTCCTGATAATATGGATTATATTTTAACAGATTAAAAAACTACAAACTGAAAAAACTGCTTTAAATAAGAATGCAGGCTAAGTGATAGACACGTTTTGGTCAGCGGGAGATAACTAAATTTGAAACGTAAGGGCAAAGAGGATAAAAAATATATAATGAATTATGGAAATGAAAAAGTTTTGCACTTCATTGCAGACTTTCAATGGAAGTATTTATCTAACTTCATTGCTATTTGAACCCTAGTTGGGTTTTTGCAATTTTGTCTCAAAATTAATTAATCCCTGTAAGTAGTATATAGGCAACATTGGGGCTATGTATTATTCTTTACGTATGTGATAATTTAAATTAAGCCTTACTTAGTATAAAATGGCATTAAGAACTCGTAAGCTTAGTGTAGCATTTATAAAAGTATGCCACAGATCTATAGATCTATAGTTCTATCCAGTCCAACTTATTACACCCTATCCCTAATTTAATCTAGTTATATCCAGATTGACTTATTACACCCTAAGCCTATCGTAGGTTTGTTATATCCAGTCCAATTCATTACACCCTCTCCCTATCTTGAGCTAGTATATCCAGTCTACCTTATTACACCCTATCTCTTTCAGGTCCATTCTAATGTTTTCCCCCACCTGCATCTCGGTCTTTTACTATGGTCTCTTTCATTGGGTTTGCCCAAGGCCGTAGTCGGGGGGGGGGGGTTGGGG
>CABFWO010000869.1:195036-235138 GCA_902155825.1 Timema genevievae | reverse complement strand
ATTTATTTTGGCCAAATAAATGTTTATGCTATAAAACTTCGAAAATACTGCCCTAAACTCACGCTCACTAGCACCCCATCTTAATGCGCCACTGCAAATTACGGCAAAAAAAAAACCTATTCGGCAAAACGACCTAAACCTCATCGTGTGAACGAGCTGTAAGGTTTACTTAAGTACGCAAGGATATATATATATAGAGAGAGAGAGAGAGAGAGAGAGAGGCATAGTCTTGCGTATTTAAGGAAACCTTAAGGTTTGTTCCTCCCCGGCATATTTTCTGTTACTTTGACATATGTTGCTCCAAACACCATAAGCCGCGTGACTACCGGTGGGCGTAACTTAAAAACGATACTTATAAAAACTATATTTTAGTAATAGAAGGGTTTGCATGAGTTGTACACCATCAGGTTTAGTTATTAAATAACTATTTAAAGTTTCATCTACCTGGGTTTTTTGATTTTTGCCTCAGATCCAAGCTCTTAATTTATGTAAAAGTAAAATAAATATGCCTGAGGTGAACACTGTACAGCCTGAGATTATCTTAAGTATAGTTTGATTTAGATATGAAGACACTTTAAAAAGTTATATAAGTTATTAAAATCATTTTCAAAGTTTTACGTTACGTCATGTGATTTTCAACTGTCACTTTTCACATATAATATCAATGCATATGAAATAATACTAATAATAGAGTGTGTTGAACGAAAAATAAAGTTTGTATTTTCTAAAAGTTCCTTCCAACCAAAACCCCACTAAACATAGGCCTAACCCAAGTTTCATCATTTTATGTCACTTTATTTTGAAGTTTAAATAGTATGCGGTCACGTAGTTTAAGGCTTCAGGCTGGAAAAGAATGTGAAAGTAGAAGAGAAATAGGCTCATGTTGTTGATTTATATAAAAATAATAAGCGCAAGGTAAACACTGCGAGGTTTCCCTTAGTATGTATGCAAAGTTTTACCTCCTTAGTTTTCTTAGTTTTAGAACACACTTGTGGTCATGCGGTCTATGGCATTAAGCTCTGAATAAATGGTATTTTATTGGAAGAAATAATCTGTTTTTCAGAATACATTAAATCAAATTAAATTAAATAATGATTTTTACCTAATAATTTGAATACGAGACAACCAACTAGGCCAAAGTATAATAATTTCTCCTTGGATTGAAACTTCATTTCTCTTTAGATTTTAATTTTTTTTTTTCTTCGTGTACCAAAGTAGAAGGAAAACAAATCTAAGACAAATTCAATAGTACCTAAATTATATTCATAGATAATATCCGTTGTTCAGCTAGTTTTAAGACGTCAATAGCACTCAATAGATGTCATTTTTATTTTCTCTCGACCCCTTGAAGAGACAATTATTAGTATTGTGACTGTCGAAAAAAAATCGAACTCGAAATTTTGATAAATATCGACGTTTCATGACCCTCTGAAACAGAAAAAGTTGATTTTCGCGATGCCATCTGTCTGTCTGTCTGTATCTCGGACTGGAACCGAAATCATTTTACCTATCGGACTGAAACTTGATATCTAGTGTTTTCATCAATTTCCCTCCCGAGTGATTTTTTGAATCAAATTTAGGCCTACAACCCTAAAATTAAGGGTTGTTTACTGAAGTACAAAGGAGAAAAAATATATTTTATCAAATTCCACTTTAACGATTTTGATTAAATTTAGTAGGTACTAAGCACTGTCTAAAATTACAAACAAAATGGAAACTCTCATTTTTCCATGAAAATGACTTTGAGGTTATTTTACATAAGCCAAAATTTCCGATTTTGATAATATCTTCGCAACTATTTGAGATACTAAATAACTTATAAGTGTAAAAATGTAGTATTAAATATTTAACAATCTTTTATTTAAAATATATGTTTGTAAAACCAACAGTTTCTTAGATGTAAGCCAATATATCTACACTTTTTTTCCATCCATCATTGTTCCCAGTCTATGGCCTGGGTCAGTTTTTTATTCAAATTATATATTTTTCTACTACCAGCTTACTATGCCTGTCGTAGCTTCATATGCCTTAAAATCTAACTTAAGACTAGGACAGGCACAACGTCCAGTCCCCGCCCGTTAATTTATCACTGTGAAAGGGTAAAACCACATTTCACCGATGATAAATGTTTCGGCCATGCTGGTGGACCAAATTCTGCTTCCACCCAGAATTTGAGATTTTTATGTCAACCAATAATTAGATAAATTGATTGATATAACTTAAGCCAGTCCAAACGAATCTGCAAAGGTTTATTTTTGAAGTGATGCTAGTTTAGACTATCCATATCTTACACTCATTTAAGAGACACAGGATGAGGAAGGTGAATTTTAAGTCGTGAGATTATTGACTTAAATTTATGTGTACATTAATCATAAATCGTAAAANTGACTTAAATTTATGTGTACATTAATCATAAATCGTAAAAAAAAAAATCAAACTTTTTTAACATTGAACTGTTTTAACATTGGGGGGCTCAACAGTTAGAAAATATCACGTAAACATTCGATAAAATCATTATTTACAAATGTCATCAACCTTGAACCTACAATGAATTGGCAATATCACGCGTTTTAAATAAGACATTCGGATAACCTTCATTCTCTTGCTATCGGCCATTCAACTGTGATCTTGAACTTATTATGTGTAATGGTAGGGTGATTGTGAGATGAAATGGAGGACCTACAGTTTAACGTGGAATCCGAACCACGGTGGAGGCCTGGCATTCCTCACATTCACAAGTTGTGATTAATACACATCTTGTCAGAGGTGAAGGAAGGGTTTGGCATTCAGATAAATCTGTGCCGGGACCGAGGATTGAACCCCGTATTATCTTTATAATGTGGGAGGTAATTTTATAATTATTTCACGGCAAGCTATGTTCTTTATCTAACCAATACGTTTGACACAACGGATTAATCTAATATGTAGTGATGAAAATGGTAATAAAAAGTAAGTGCACCAGCATTCGTATGAAAAAGAGGTCAAGATAAAACGCAGTGAAAGTCGCAATCGCTTATACTTTGCTGGAACAAATAGTAGAATAGTAGGTGATGTAGGCCTACATATTTGCTTATATCCCACACTGAGAGTCATGTGGTCTAGGGAGGCCAGCTCGCAATATACTAGACTACTGGTGACGGGTAAGTTGAGGTTCAACCCTCTACCGGATGCACTCAAGATAGTTTTTTCACAAGTCATTTATCACTGCTTTTTCCCACACTCAATCCATGCTAATGTTGTTACACTTCCTCTTAAAACTGCACTCCTCATGCATATCCTTTAAATAAAACCATTTAAATTTATTATTTAGCACAGCGTCTTACTACCCGTTCGGGTTATACGCTTAAGTACTAATTACGCTAATGGATTAGGAATTGGGAAGATTGAATTTAGAGGAAGTGAACCCGCATTTGCGTGGAGGGAGAGTGGAAAACCGTTTAGGAAAAGCCACCCCCAGTTCACCCGACCGAGATTCGAACCTCGATCTCCCCGTCCTCGGTAATCGAGCTCAACACGAAACCAGCGCGTTACTCAACTACGCCACCGAGGCGGGTAAAACCATTTAAAGTCATGGTGCTAGACATAACAGTAAAATTGCAAATATATGTTTACTACATGAGAGGATGCCAAAGAAAATTGTGGAAACGAAGAATGTAGGAAAAAGACCGCAAGGGAGGCCAAGATAGAGATGGAAGGAACAGATAACGGAAAGAATGCTAGTGAGAGGAGAAGATCGGAAGCAGTGAAAGGAGGAATAATGGTGGAAGGATATTTTACTAAACTGGCCCGGACATGGATCGAGACAGTTGATGATGATGTATTAGGAAATGTGTGCAGTCAGCAGTGTATTTCAAGTACAATTCTATCCACTTGCACTTTTACTAACACATAGTCTATAAAAAAAAAGTGTTGCAATCGTGAACTTTTTTGAACTCAAGATTATGATGAAGCTTGACGTTTTGTATGTCCCCAAACTCAAAAATGTAGGTTTTACTATTCTCTCTGTCTCTCTTTATCTGTTCTCGGGGCTGGAGCGGAAACTGATTTAGGAATTTCTTTCAAATTTTATATTTATATGTCATATGGTCACATCACAAGGAGAAGTTATGAATTCAATTCGATCTTTCTTTTTTTTTACCACCGCTTCTTACTACCCGTTCGGGTTATACGCTTAAGTACTAATTACATTGGTGACCTGGTGGTCTAGGGGTAAGGTGTCAGACTTCTGTGCTGAGGGTCCGGGGTTCAATCCTTGGTCCCGACACAGATTTATCTGATTGCCAAACCCTTCCTTCACCTCTGACAAGATGTGTATCACAACTTATGAATGTGAGGAACGCCAGGCCTCCACCGTGGTTCGGATTCCACGTTAAACTGTAGGTCCTCCATTTCATCTCACAATCACCCTACACACATTAGTGTAAGTGTGTATAACCCAAACGGGTAGTAAGACACGGTGCTAATAATAATAATAATAATTACATTAATGGGTTAGGAATTGGGAAGACTGAATATAAATAAAGTGAGCCAGCTTTTGGTGGAGGGAGAGTGGAAAACCATTTAGGGAAAACCAACCCCAGTTCACCCAGGTGAAATTCGAACCTCGATCTCCCCGTCCTCGGCAGTTTAGCTCAGCACGAAACCAGCGCGTTAGCCAACTACGCCACCAAGGAGGGTTCCAATTACTCGTATATCTCTTAGATTAAGGGTAGTTTACCGTTTGTTTTTGAAAATAATAAATGTCGGAAAAAGTGCTATAATGATTTAGCTCAAAATGGTTATCTGTGGAGTGTCTTACTTTATAAATAACATTGTTTACTTATTTTTTGGAAAATAATTCAACTAAGGGTAGTTTACCCACTATCAATTTTTGAACATTTGGTTCTAAACAATGATACGTTATATGACGAAGTGTTTATGAATATGTCGAATCTTTTGTTTAATCATTTTTTGACAGCTACATATTCTAGCCACACGTTAATCATTTCTATGCCAGACCTCCACCGTGGTTCGGATTCCACGTTAAACTGTAGGTCCTCCATTTCATCTCCCTATCACCCTACCATTACACATTAGTGTAAGTGCGTACAACCCGAACGGGTAGTAAGACGCAGTGCTAACAATAATAATAATAATAATTTAATCGTTTCTCTTTTTCGAGATAAGAAACTTTTNATGAAGAAACTTTTTTTTTTTTTTTTTTTTGCTCTTTGCAAGAGTAAAGTTCACATATAGTCGGTGATAACATCAACCAGATTGGTGTAGGGCAGTGTTTTTCAATCTTCTTTGGTAAGCTACATCTCTTATATTTGGTGGTTCCCTTGGTATGAAACATCCTTATATCCATGTGGTAGAAGTTAACGAAACCCTTGTTAGAGGGTGAACCTAGAATAAAAATACTCTAAAAACACAAAATTCATATTATATAAAACCAGGTGTTTTGGTGAAATTCTCGCGAACTTAAATATGATTTTTTCACATATTTACATGCCCCTTCCCCGCCTCCCTCTTTAATGATCATTGGTGTAGGATTTTGCACCCGTGACTTGAAGCCGGCCGGCCTTGGGTTCGATCAAGACTGGAGAGTGGCGTGGTTAGGATGACAGCTTCGAAGGGGGTAGAGGGGTTTCAATAAATACGATTATCTTAAAATTAGGTTATTATTTTCATAACCAACATAATACTGTTCCATAAAAAAAATCTGTTTTTGAAAACATGCCGGAAAAATCTCTTACTTTTTTTCGGAAGATTTAGGGTTTTGTAACATTTTTTTAATTGTCAGCTATTTAAATGGAACGAATTCAATATATATTTCCCAAGTTTTTAAGTTTCCAAATCAATTTAATTTTTCCTAAGGATCTTAACACCAAAGTGGTTCCAATAAAGCAATAAATGCGGTTTCAGTTCTACTTTCATTCTCAAGTATCGACTACAACGCTTGGTGGTTGAAAGTGTCACTAACGTTGGGTCTGCTGTAGACCACATACGTTAATACAGTACTTCAATATTAGAATTCGCCCCCTTCCCCTAGGATTCAGTGATCTGGAATATTTACCGAAAAGTGTTTGTCCCTAGTGACCATTGTTTGTTAGGATTTTATTTTCAGTATATAATCAAACATATATTTAAAATAATTTTAAAGTTGACTAAAGTATTTTCTAACAACTTTCGTCTCCCCCTAAACCCCATACCCTTCTCATCCCCAACATACTATTTTATAGCTTTATGTATATGAATAATGGAGCACTTCGCCTTCTTAGTTGGCCTCAAGCTAGCTACCTCTGTGGAAAATTTCCCTACTAAAAATGTACAGCAAAATGTTCATATTTACTGGTAACAAATACGTATAGTTGGGGACAGTTGGTAAATGATGTGTTTTTTTAATCTAATGTAACGAATTACCTCTGTTCTTCAATGTTGCCAAAGAGCCAATAGAAAGTAGGGCTAATCGTAACTCCAAGTTCGCCCGATTGCTCAGACAAAGAGCGAAATATCAAACTACCTTGGTGTTGATCAGAGCAACTGCGTTTATAGTTTTTTTTATAAAAAGTTTTAAACTCTGTTTTTAAATGTTATTACACGCCTAGGCAACATCTTCTTTAGCAGTAATGGGGAGCTTAAATTGAGATGAGGGGGCTTCAGCCCTCGCCTAAGGGTGGTTCAGGGTGCGCTTGAGACCAGGTGAGTTGAAGGGGTTACTTTTCCAAGAGTGGCTTTTACTGTTGTCTCCAAGCGAGTAATGGTGTATTTCTTTAAAATTCATACTAATCATCCTGCGTTGCTATATTGGTATATGTATGTTACGTACAACCCAAAGTGGGAATAAAAGCTGAAGAGCTGAAAAAATCACTGTGATAACAGATTGATAAAATTGGCACTTTTTGATTTCTATTATTTGTGGAGCTAGCATAATGAAAATTGAAGACTTAATTTAAAGGAAAATTTAAAGAGATTTTAAAGAAATACACCCACACCTTCGTAGAGAGAGGATGTAAAACTACAGGCTGCCCAACAGGTTTGTACCTAGATATTTATTTTGGAAGGGTTAGTGAGGAGGTCCCTCAACAGAAGATGAAACAAAGATTTGATGTGACATTAAAAAACTCTTAAATTAATTCAAAGATGTTTTTAAACATAATTGAGGGTTGTAAGTAATATAAATGTTATAGGACTCCAATAAAACAGGTATTGAGAAGGAACCATAGCATTGTATTAAGTTTCGAAAGGCATTGAGCCTCCAAAACACCGCCAAATTCCTTCTCCTTCCCCAACAAATAGGTCCTAGTCAGCCGGTCACGATTCAAATATCAACCTCCTCATCAATGACAACCAGCTTGATCCAAAAATATGGAGTTTGCTCTGTGTTATAGCATTATTACTTCAATACGACACAAGGACTCTACTGTGTCCTTAACATTGCTACTTCAATACGAGGCAAGGACTCTACTGTGTTCTAGCATTACTACTTCACTTCAATACGAGGCAAGGACTCTACTGTATCCTAACATTGCTACTTCAATACGACGCAAGGACTCTACTGTGTCCTAGCATTGCTACTTCAATACGAGGCAAGGACTCTACTGTGTTCTAGCATTGCTACTTCAATACGAGGCAAGGACTCTACTGTGTCCTAGCATTGCTACTTCAATACGACGCAAGGACTCTACTGTGTCCTAACATCATTTCAATACGACGCAAGGACTCTACTGTGTCCTAACATTGCTACTTCAATTACGAGGCAAGGACTCTACTGTGTTCTAGCATTACTACTTCACTTCAATACGAGGCAAGGACTCTACTGTGTCCTAACATTGCTACTCCAATACGAGGCAAGGACTCTGATGTGTCTTAACATTGTTACTTCAATACAAGACAAGTACTCTGATGTGTCCTAGCATTATTACTTAGCATTATTACTTCAATATGACGCAAGGACTCTACTGTGTCCTAAGATTGTTACTTCATTACGAGGCAAGGACTCTGATGTGTCTTAACAGTGTTACTTGAATACGACGCAAGGACTCTGATATGTGTCCTAGCATTGTTACTTAAAAATGAAATAATAACTCCACTTTTTATCTTAGAATTGTTACGTGAATAAAAGGTAAGGATACATTCTGTGTCCAAATATTGTTACTTAAATACGAGGCAAGAAATCTGCTGTGTCCTAACATTGTTACTTAAATACAAGGCAAGGACCCTTCTCTGTGTCATAATATTGTTACTTGGATATGAAGCAGGGACTCCGCTCTCTGTCTTGTCATTATTACTTCAATACAAGGCAAGAACTCTGGTCTATTCTAATATTGTTACTTCAATATTATACTAGGAATCTGCTCTGTTATAGTATGTTTACTTCAATACGATGCAAGGACTCTGCTTTGTGTTATTGTATTGTTAATTAAATTCGATGCAACAACACTGATCTGTGTCTTATCATTGTTTCTTCAATACAACGCAAGGACTCTGCTCTGTTATAGTATTGTTACTTTAATATGATGCAAGAACTCTGCTCTGGTATAGTATTGTTACTTCAATACGTGGCAGGGAATCTGCTCCTTTATAGTATTGTTACTTCAATACAACACAAGGACTGTGCTCTGTATTATAACATTGTTACTAAAGTACAAGGCAAGGCCTCTGCTGTGTAATAACATTGTTACTTAAATACAAGGAAAGGACTCTGTATATTACATTGTTACTTCAATGCAAGGACTCTGCTCTGTGTCATAACAATGTTAATTCAATACGAGGCAAGGACTCCGATCGGTGACCTAATATTATTACATCAATACAAAGTAATCTATGCTTTGTCCTGGTATTGTAATCTTTTTACTTAAATACAAGGTGAGGACTTTACTCTTATTAAAAAAATTATTTCATTAAAAGACAATAACACTGCTGGATTTCATATTTTTAATTAAATACAAAGCAAATACTTTGATTTGCGCCCTAGCATTTTTACTTCAATACAAGGTGAGGACTTTACTCTTCTTCTTAAATATTTTATTTCATTAAAAGACAATAACATTGCTGGATTTCATATTTTTAATTAAATACAAAGCAAATACTTTGATTTGCGCCCTAGCATTTTTACTTCAATACAAGGTGAGGTCTCTGTTTTGTCTCTCTTAACAAGTGCTACTTCATTAAAAGGCAAGAACTCTGCTCATGTCTTAAAGTTACTATTTAATTAAAAGGCAAGAATTCCATTATTACTTGACATTGTTACTTCAAAACAAAGTGAGAAATTTGTTCCGTTTCTTGACATTGTTACTTCAAGACAAGAACTCTGTTCTGTGCCTTAACATTGTTACTTCACTAAAAGACAATAACCGTTCTCTCTGTCTTAAAGTTATACTTTAATACAAATTGACAATACAAATGCCATATAACCTCTAGACAGGTTTTTTTATATTTTAATACAGGGTTCACTAAACAGCCGATAGAAGTCAGAGGCCAGATTTCAACATTGCAAGCACACCTACATCGGCAAATGAGTATGGGAGTGATATTTTTCATCGACTTTTGCTATTTTTGAAGTTCCGATTGATTTATCATCGTTACCAAATGGTTTGTTTCTGAATGTTTTTGGTGTAAGATTGAATGTTTTATCTTTTTAATTAAGTTGTAATGAATGAAAGTGTAAAAACCAAAAGTATCACTTATATTTGTAATGGGAATATGGGAATAGGAATGAGTATTTATTCACGGAAGTTGGAAAAAAAAAAGTGTTCACTTTGCAATACAAGTGTAACTGGAGACAGGAAAAGTAACTATGAGTGACATTAGAAAACAACCTATACAGTGATGGAAAAATATTTTCCCTCAATACACTTTTAATGAAAGTGGAGGCAGGACAATTAAAAAATAAGTTCATCAGATTGGAGCCAATTTTTACATAATATAATACAAATAAAGCTGCCATTCTCACATCTTATTGTGTAACCCAGATCATCTCTTAAAATAAAATAAACCTTACGAAAATGATATGTTAAACAAAGGTTTCCGTTCCTCCTAGTTTTTATACAGGTGTAATGGTAGTGCCACTGTACAGGTTACAATAATAGCCAATATGCAATAAGGCGAATTTTTAAGCTGAGTAGATTGTCAAACAATTAATTTAAATTTTGAAAGTAGCTTCCATACAAAATGAGTGTGGCAAACTCTTCTCTAAGCTTTAAATCTATTATAATTTTATTTTATAATATTTAATGCACATATATTTTAAATTTTCATGAAAAGTAGTTTGAACACACATACTTACTAAAAATAGTTCTACTCCATCTTTAAACATTGTTACCTCATTAAAAGGCAAGAACTCTGCTGTCTCCTACTCTGTGTCTTAAAACTGTTACTTTTAATACGAGGTAAGGAATCTGCTTTTTGCCTTTATATTACTTCAATAATAGAAAATAACTGACTGGAGAAAATTATTTACTTGCTATTTTAATATAGTTTTAAGCCATTAGGCAATTATTATGAGTTTAGATAAACTTTGTTATTTTTTTAACTTCTAAAAGAAAAACCATTTTATACTGGATTAATTTTTTTATTTAAAGTACAATAGAGTCTCAGAACTCAACCTAATGTGGACTGAGATGGTGGCGAGTTATTGAAATGTGGAGTTTTATGAATGAACTTGCATAAGATGCATGTTTACTATGTCATGTTTACTAAACAGTATCGAATATTATAGGTACAGTTGTACTGTACTGTAGTATTGTACAGTAGAATATATTACATGTTAATATAATGGTGTATATGCATATGTGTAATATACAGAAATGCAGTACAGTACTGTACATATATTGTATTGATTCAATTAAGTTACTGAAATGGAAAACTAATAAACACAGCACTTGTAAAAACCCCAAAGCAGGCTGTTCCACTCGAGTTACACAAACAAACTGAGGTGTTATACAGTGGAATGACCTTGGATTGTGATGGCTGGCGCCAACTACTGTGTGCACATGCTCGTGTAGAGTTACACAGATTGTAGAGTTATCGAGTGTTGAGTTTCCGAGACTATACTGTATTTAAAATTGCCTTTCTGAACCGATTGATTATATCAGCACTCTATAATTTCTATGAGTGAGAGCAAAAGAGCCTACCAATTTTGCCAGGAATGGTATTTTTGCATACCTTCCCATCAATATAGGACTTAAGGCTTTACTTTCCCTCCGAAGGAAGTTGTGCTACGGGTATAAATCGGTCAACAAGACTCCGTCGACCCTGGCTGGGTTTGAACCCACCGACATCGAGTCCTGAGGCAAGCCCTTTACCCCAAGACCACTGAGGATTAAAACTTGAACAAGATTCACAAGCGTATCTCTTATTAATGTCTTTATTCACAACTTTCTTTCTTAATAAGTTTCCTGCTGTATTTTGGTGCATAATTTATTTTCAACCTTCTGATACTCCAGGTTAGAATACGTTGCTAACAGCCACCAGCTGACCATCAAGAGAATGAGTTTTTTTTTAAATATTAAGTTATATTGTAAGCTGTGTGCTGATATAATCAGTTGGATCAGAAAGTTAATGTAAATACCCACGATAAAATATCAAAAATACCTGCACACTAGCAGTACCACTAATATAATTAGAATGTACTAAAAGATCGTGTATTCCAGAGTTCCAGAAGGATCAGCTGTCCCATGATTGACAAAGCAGATAAAGGATCCTTGCAATGAGGAAGACCACGCCTGTTTCACCACAGACATAATAAATTAAGGAGTCTAGGGGATCTGTTTCCTCCTTTACCTCTGGCTGAAATTATGTTTTAACTAATCAATTTGATTAAATATCACCTTTTTTAAATATTAAATGAAAAATAGAAACATTTAAAATTCCCTGACTTTTTCATGTTTTCTTGAGCCAACACATACATTTCCAGAACACCATGTATGAATTTGAAGTATATTACAAACATCAGGGGCGTAGCATCAGGGTAGACTATGAGACTTAAGTCTCCTCAATCCTTTTTCGGGATAGAAAAATTAATACAAAAAGTTTATTTAAAAAAATGGTAGATTTTACAGCAGCTCTGCCGCGAATAAAATGTATATAATTATTTGTTCTTGCAGACATAACATTATTTTTCTCTTTCACGTTCTCATATCGAGACTCCCCTTATTTTGTAGCAAAGGTTCCCCTCCTGGTTTTCATCTCCCCTTTAAGTTTCCTTCCTCTCTATCCCTACTTCTCCGGTGTCGCTCATAGCCATGAGAAGAAACTAGTCTCCAAAGAAAGAGTTGTCAAATTTAGTCGAGGTTTAGAAACTTGATTAACAAAATATTAATTAATGTTGGTTATTTATAATGTTATTCATAAAAACATATTTATCTTAAACAATACAACATCAATTATTTTCAACGTGTAAATGTTAATTTAATGAAATAATGTTTAATATGTTGCGAATAGTTTGGATTTGGTTTTGTATT
This sequence comes from Timema genevievae, assembly GCA_902155825.1. Classification (NCBI taxonomy): domain Eukaryota; kingdom Metazoa; phylum Arthropoda; class Insecta; order Phasmatodea; family Timematidae; genus Timema; species Timema genevievae. The sequence continues at coordinate 222,695 of CABFWO010000869.1, read as the reverse complement.
TGGCAACATTGCGTTTTCACCTGCTGTCTCTAATTAGGGTTGTGGAAAGGTAATCAGTGTCTAGGGGGTGGAGGGTGGGAATGGGTGGTTTGGTTCTTGAGAGAGGTTTTTTGTCAAAATCATTAAAGCCTGGAGCAAGTGACCTTCTATTTGAGCTAAAGGTATTTGCCTTCCTTACGTAACAGAATTTTTAAGAAAATATGTCAAAGTAAGCACCATGTTTAAAAAAGTGATAATATATTTGAAGAACATTTTCTCAAACTATAACTTTTTATTTATCTAAGTCTATAAGTAGTAACTGGAAGAATACTAAACTATATTAAAGTGTGGTAAGCTAATATTTTTACAAATGCTAGTATCTACATACGGAAGTTTAGGATAATGGGTGGTTTTCCCATTTAACACCAGCAATTCCTTTCGAAAATTATATTGTTTTAGTTTTGACTTGGGATACAGTGTATCGTGTGATGTGTGTTAAAATTACTTTTAAGTTATTAATTTAAAATTCATTTTAAAATGGAAGGGGACAACCTGATAAATTTTTTGTTAAGAGTGCCATTTTCAACATTGTCATATGAACAAAAATGTGAAATTAAAAATATGAAACCATAGCCAATGCTAGATATTTCTCTCCAAGAAAACAAACAAAAGCAGGAAATTTCAATACCGTTGGTACAATAAATACACGTGGTTAACAGGTAGCGAGTCTAAACCAAGATTTTTTTGTTTTTGTTTTGTCTTGTGTTTGTAATGGAGCTTGAATGGAGTAAGCAAGGCATTTCTACAATAAAAAAACTTTGATAGGAAAGAAAACAAACAACAAATTTTTTCTAAACATGTATTTAACACCAAGTGTTTTCAACTTTTAGTCTGTGGTAGAGTTAAACATGTTTTTTCCGAAGTGGCTAATCTTTCAGCTATCAAACACAATGAACAAGTTTCACTCAACAGAAAAATTGTCGGCCGACTTGTCCAAGTGGTGTGTCATCTCGGCAAACAAGAACCGGCATTTCGTGGTCATTGTGAAGATGAAAGTTTCGATAACAAGGGCAACTATCTTGAGCTTTTAGATTTACTTGCTCGAGAAGAACGGTTCATGAGGGCACATTTAGAATCTAACTCCCTTTTCAAGGGTACGTCAGGGAGATACAAAATGAGTTTGTTGAAGTTATCAATAACATAATATATGAAAGCGTGCAACAAGAAATTAATTCTTGCGAATTTATGTCAGTTCAAGCTGATGAAACACTGGACATCTCTTTTAAGTCTCAATTAAGTGTAATATTTCAATACTGTAAAAAAGTTGATGTCAAAAGAAATATTTGTAGATTTTTTTTATGTTTCAAAAACCAAGACTGCAAAAGGACTAGTTGAAGTTATTATGGCTGTTCTTAAGGATTAGAATATTGATAAGAAACAAATTTGTCAAACATATGATGGAGTGGGCGTTAGGTCTGGCAGTCAAGGTGGGCTTCAAGCTTTAGTGAAAGAACACTGTCTTCATGCTCTGTTTGTTCACTGTTACACTAATCAATTAAATTTGGTATTGCTGCGGGGATCTAAAACAATCAAACAAGTTTGTTTATTTGTATATGCTCTTACAGCATTTCAGACATTTTTTAATAAATCATCTAAAAAGGACTGAACTCTTGAGAAAGTTAGGCTTTAAATTACCTCAAGTAAGTACAACACGTTGGAATTATCATTCCCAAGCTAAATCAACAATCGCTGCTCATTATGGTGTTGGAATTATCATTCCAGAGCTACATCAACAATCGCTGCTCATTATGAAGATCTAAACAGTGCTCTAAGCCATATAAAAGATTATCCAGACTATAACTGGGACGCAGACCCTACTAATCGTGCAATCAGCCTCAAACGAAGTCTAGATGATCAAACTTTTGAATATCTATTGTGTTTCTACAACAAGATTTATTTTTTTACCACTCATCTTTTTAACATTTTGCAATCAAAGTCTACTTCGATGTAACTTTGTGCAACAATAAAATTAGGATCTGAATAAATAATATTGAGAAATTAAGAAATGATGACACTACCAAAACATGTTGTGATGAAAGTAGGGCACTTAATAAAGATCTATGTTTCAATGACAGTTCGATTCACTCATTAAGAAGATTGACTTATGAAATTATTGATTCTCAGTTGGTTCAGCTGAAAATACGATTTGGTAAATTTAATCAGTTTGATTTTGTAGAGCTTGTTTATGAAAATCTCTTCAAAGAATTTGCTACTGTTTTTTCTTCGAATAAACTAAAGAGACTTGTTAATCGATATCCATTTTTTAATGTTGAAAAACTAAAAAATGAATTAAGAAATATACATGGTGATCCTATGAAGTGAGTCCCTTCCCAATGACTTCTAACATACATTGTAAAAAATTGCCTGGGGGAAGTGTATGAAGAAGTGACAAAACTTCATTTGGTGTTGACATTTCCTGTTACATCTGCGTCAAGTGAAAGAAGTATGAGCGCTTTAAGACGAATAAAAACCTGTTTAAGAAACTCCATGACAAACAAGAGACTATCAAATTTAAGTGGTTTAGCTACTGAGAAAAAACTATTAAACCATATGTCACGGGAACATAATTTCAGAGAAAGAGTGATAGATGTATTTGCCGAGAAGAAGAACCATCGAAGAGAGTTAATATATAAGAAGATCGAAGGTAACTTATTTTTTGTTTATTTTCAGTCTACCCTTCTTCAAAGTGTTAGCTACGCCACTGACAAACATAATAGTAGAGTAGCATTACAGGAGAAAATGACATTTAATGATAGTAGTGTGAGACTTGGTACAGTGATATAACTTGCTAAAGGTGTAATTTTAAGAGATGGAGCCACTTAAAATTCCTCCCTGATCAGCAGCTATGAAGTCATCAATATAGCCATCCCACACATGCTATAAATCGCATTATCTCTGAAACCGTCGAGCGTATTTCAATTTTATTTGCGGCAAACAAAGCCTCTATTACTAGAGAAAAAATTATAGAGAAGGATATGTTTCATAGAAACATTTATTACACAAGTTATAAGTGAATATATATAAAAAAAGTTTTAAAAAAATATTAATTTTGTACAATATTCCTTTGCCTGCAATTTTTTGATTAATTAACTGCATAAGCGGTTACAAAATTATATAATAAGAAAAAATTATTTGGTAACATGAAAAAATAATATGCTCATATAACACTACCGAAATGTACAATCATATATATACTAACAGTAAAGATTAATATGTAGGTATAGGGAAAGAAGTATTTTATTTGCAAAATATGGCCCTGTCTGATGAATATATTCACAATGTAAAGATAACAGCAGAGTGTAGAGAATTACAGTACAAAGAGTTTGTTGAGAAGAGGATAGAAAGGAATGAAAAACCGCTGTATGAATGAATTACAAAAAATAAATTTGTTCTGTTTGTTAGATGAAAGAACATTAGCAAGTCATCTACCCTTGTGAATAATCTTAAAAAAAAATGTAGATTTGTTTTCCAAGTTATTTGTGATAAGCAGTACTAGAAACATGCAGATGAGTGTTTTCTTCTGCTATGAGAACAATCCGTACCTACATTCACTTTCAACCTTCAAAAAGGAAACAAATCTTCTCTAGTCAAAATTTTGTAAAAGCCCACAGATGTTGCCGAAGTTTCTGATATCGATATTCACGGGGATGTGGCATGTGTAAATGATCCAGATGAATCGACAACATTCCTTGAAGAAACATGCATGTCTTCTAATTCAGTGACCTCAGGAATTACAGTGCATGCTGTTATTTACAATGGGCCAGCTCTTGTGCACATACTGCAACCGAGAGTTGAAAAAACATTTTAGAATATGGAGAAATGTTTAACAAAAGCATACTAGAAGATGCAAACAAGTTGAATGCAGCAAGGATAGACATTGTTTGGGATGTCTACAATAATAAAAGAACTAAATCGCGAGAGAATTTCGAGGTTCAGGTGAACGAAGACAAGTTAGAGCTAACACCACCTTGCCAAAGAACTGGCAACAATTTCTGCGTAGTAGTGACAGCAAAACAGATTTATTTTCATTTATAGTCTACAATTTAGTGTCTAGTCCAGTGTTTTATAACATCCAAGTTTTCTCTACTGTTGGTGTAGATGTCATAATTAATGGCGTTACCCCAAAAAAGCTAACACCATGCAATCATGAAGAGGCGGACTCTATTTAGAGTTTTTGTTCACACCTTATATGCAGTGAGAAATAGTTTCACCACAATCTGTATTAGAACAGTGGACACTGATGTTTTAGTCCTCGCCATTTCATTTTTGCATGAAATGCAGGAGGAAGGACTTCAAGTCATATGGGTTAGATTTGGATGTGGGAAATAATTCCGCATCATCGCTGTGCAAGTAATATCAGCCAATATGGGCGAGAAGAAGGCAGTGGCTCTACGTGGCTTTCATGCATTCTCGGGTTGCGACACCCCCTCCTTCTTTGCAGGCTGTGGAAAGAGTAAAATGTGGAATCAATGGAGTGAATTCCCACAGGTAACTGAGGCATTTTAGATCCTATCTCATCCTTAAGAACAGATCAAGTGTTCTGCCAGCTGCAAAGGTATCTACTCATGTGCTTTTGTTTGACAAGCGAGTGTCAGACTGTCAATGAAGCTTGCGAAAGTTTTACAAGCACTGCGAGAATTTGTGAGTTGTAAGTGAAAAAAAGATTGTCAAAGTAATTGTGTGGTTGTAAGTAGTATAGTTTAGTGAGCACAGTACAATGAAAGCACTGCAAAGGGATATTATGTCAGTAGATGTTTCTTGGTTAGTGAGTTTTAATATGTTTTCTAATGTTACTATGCATAGCATGTAAGACTTCATGTGTTGGGTTTTCCATAGGAAGAAAAATATACATTTTCAATCAAATAAAATATATATAAATAAAATAAAATTTTATAAATACAAAACGTTCCTTACTAAACAATTCAAATGTTTTTCAAAAATAAAATATATATTATCAGTTTTAATAAATTTAATATATGTTATTGCTCTGGAGTTACTTAAACAAAAAAATTACAGGCAAAGGAACATTGTATAAAATTAATGTTTTTTTTTGTATAAATTCACTTATAACTTATGTAATAAATGTTTCTATGGAAAATGTCCTTCTCTTATCATTTTTCCCTATTAATAGAGGTTTTGTTTGCCGCAAAGAAAATTGAAATATGCCAGACGGTTTCTGAAATAATCTGAGCCATAACTAGAGGCAACAGATAATGGGGCCGGTCTTTATTTTTTTTCCTCCCATTTCTAAATCCTACATTGCCACTTTCTTTTCAAAAGTCTTGTTAATGTGTATTGTTAGTTATTGGATGTTTTTTATCTGCTCGCCCACCCTGCCTCCACCCGCAAGTTAACTCGTCTTTCAATCCAGTGACTCTTAGTCTCGTATAGCGAAAGTTTTAACGTATTGGCAAGAAAAACCAGCGAGAGTTAAATATAGTGAGACGATATGCATTTGATTAAAGCTTTGGTCTGCTTTCATTCAAATTTTTTTTTAATCCTCCTCGCTCGAGTGGGGTACTGTCCCGATGATAATTACGACCCTAGAGATAATGCAGTTTATAGCATGTGTGGGGCGGCCATATTGATGACGTCTTTGCTGCTGATCAGGGAGGAATTTTAAGTGGCTCCATCTCTTAAAATGACACCTTTGGCAACTAACATCACTGTACCAAGTTTCACACTTCTATCATTAAATGCAGTTTCCTTCCAAATAACCCACTTTTGCTACTCTAATAATTCAATCACAACTTTCTATAATAAATTAGGGTTCTAAGGTGACCAACTATAAGGTGTGATCCTACCCAATACCGTGACAATCCAGCTTTGTAGATAACAAAATACTAGATTATATCAATAACTATATAAACTATGTTAAATGTACAGTATATGTTTTACAATTGGTAGCTTACACTTTAAGTTACGCAACCTTATGTTTCTGAGCAAAATAAAAGGGGAGGGAGGAAGGTACTTTTTTTTTCAGTTCGCTTTTCTTACCATGCAAATGCTTTAAAAGCTTGCAGTTAAATGTTCCAAACTCACAAATGTTTTAGTATTTTTTGTATAGTTTTTTTGTGAGATTCCCTTTGTTACCATGGTTTTTTCTCACAAAAAAAATTATATTTATTCCCCAGTTCACCTAATTTTCCAGGTGCATGGCAACTCTTTTTGTCGGTTAGTAAAGTGATGGCTACATTTAAGGGTAAACAAAGTGTAGCAGTTATAATTAGGTGTTTTATATTTTGAGAGTTTTGTTACATTGTCCTCCTCTCTTCCTTTTTGCCTTCAATTACTCAATAAGCCTTTCCTTCTCATATTACCCTACCCTTCCAATTACCGTTTCCTTGTAGAATCAACTGCATAGTGGATCTTTTCATTTCCTATTCCTATAACTTAGTCACCCAATCTGTCCACTTAATCCTCTCTAATTTCCTCCAGCTCCAAATCTCAAATATTTCCAAATATATTTTTACCTCTCGTCATGATGGTCCATGCTTCAGGTCGATACAAAATGGTGTTTCATATTGAACAGTTCTTTCCTCATCTCCAGGAGGTGCGCTGGTCGGTAACATCCTTGTCTTACTGAATATAAGTTACACCACAAGTTTACCAAGGTGTGCTTGCTACCTTCTGGGTTAAACGTAGGGTTCACATTTAGTATAGAGAAAGATAAAACAAGGTAAAACTAAATACAACGAATAAACAAATAGAAATATGCAAGCTTCTTTTTGTTTTATGAACCAGCCATTTATATTTTCTATATACCTTAGTGTGAGTACACAAGCTATTGCAGTAAATCTATAAAATCCAAGAGAACAGGATGGGAAGGGTGAATAGTGGCAGTATCGGTGGGCTCACTGACTAAACGGAAATCTTGTTTGGTTTGCTGGTCACAGGGAGGTTAGGGTTTAAGTAATGGTCGGCTGTACCGAGGCTGGTGTTTCCGACTCTTCATACATACAAATGGTGAAATATTTTGTCTTAATTCTACTTTAACACACCCTATGCTATTGTGTAGTTAAATGGGGATCGCCCAGACATATATTAAGACGCAGTGAAAAAAATTGCGACAATATTCCCTCATAGTAATATGCTATCTAGCCTAACAGGGGAAGGTGAATAATGACAATATTGGCTCTTGGTAGTAAGCATAAGGAAACACAAAGGACAAGTTTTAATAATATGTAGCTACAATTGCTTGGAGGGAGTTAAGAAAACGAAATGTTGTAAAATCCATCTCTAGAGTAATAGGTCTTACGGTTCAGTCAGTCAAGCATGCTAGTCAATTACTAAGGGTTGTAAGAATGAGCAATATTTTTTTTTCTTTTTGATTCCCTTTCTGTTTCTTTCACACATTTGTCCTATTCTTTTAAAAGAGAAATTAATAAAAGAAATGGAAAAAGGAAAACTATCGGTTTAAGCTTTTACTCTTGCTGGGAACTTTCAGTACTTATACATAGATACTCGTATTAATATAAACATGGATTGAAAATGTTACTAAACCAAATGAGTACACAAACATATTTAAAGAGATTAATTCAAATGTTTTAATAAGTATTACATACTTTGTAAGCTATTTACAAAATATTATATAAAATTATTCAATAATTTTAGTATTTATATACTTTTTTATAATACTTTAAGCAATTTTTTACCTCACAATCACCAATCTATTTTATTTAAATCTGATCAAAAAGTAGAAACCATACACCAGAGGCAGATTTATTTCAATATAGCAAGATATAATGCAAAATTGGCAGGTGTGTGGGTGATCCAGTCCAAAGAGGTCAGACCACAGAGCAGACAATGTTCCTTCTAGTTGTTCTTTACAAGCCGATCAGTGGAACAAAGCGTGTTGTGTGTAAGCCAATCACTGCAGTTTGGCAACTAGAGCGCCACTTTCGTACAGTTTCTTGACGTCTGTTCCCCCACCTATACACTCGCCCTTCACAAACACCCTAGGCACCTGAAAAATACAACAAAAATACATTAGTATATAGATTTCACAATAATGCTTGAAATTAAAGGCAAAGGCCAAGTGCTAGATTCTGGCAGGGTTGTGGAGTCGGTAGGCTAAGCCTTCGACTCTGACTCCTATATTTTTATACTGTCCGACCCTGACTTCGACTCCTCCAACAATGGCAAATGTATATATTAATTAGTAGGTAATGAAAAATTTACTGCAGTAAAATAATTTTACTATAGTAAATGTATTACTAATTAATATATATTAAAATTTTAAAATACTAAATACTAAAATGGTAACATAGGACATTTCATGACCACCACTTGAAACACTACCACCAATTTTTTTCCCCTAATTATAATCTATAAGTTTTTATTTTGAAGTCAGAGTCGGTACCTTTCTACCGATTGACTCCACCCAAAATTGCTTATGACTCCGACTCCACAGCCCTGGATGCTAGGTTTGCATTATTCTAGATTATTGTTGAGAAGGAGATTGGGGTTTGAATCCAGAGAGGGTGCAATGTGGATAGTTTTCTACGCATTATTTACTGTGATAAACAACACCCTCAACGTCAAAACAAATCTTCAGCATGCCTTTCACGTTCAACCTGACCTGCCGTGCTTTTTTTCAATCTCAGTGAATTTTCTCCAACCCACTGTGAAGACTGGGTTTTCATCTCAACATTGTAGCCGTAGACCCATGTCTCATCGCCAATGAAATGTGTGTCCTCGTTTGGGCAATCTTAAAGTCCCTGGCAAATTGCAAATTGATTGTCTCTCTGATCCTGAGTCAGCAGCCATGGGCCGAACTTTGCAGAAACACACTGCATTCCAATTTTTCGGTCAGAATGTCATGACATGATCCCAATGAAATCTTACAGTCATCTGCAATTTCTCTAACAGTCAATCAACGACTTGAACACACAGTTCTTAGAACTTGGGCCACATGAGCGTTGTCAGTTTATGTCAAGGGTTGCCCTGAATGCGGATCATCATTAGTTGACTGCCACACATCTTTGAATCACTTCGACCATTCATAAACCTGCTTACAGCATAGGTATTGATCTTTATAAATTTGTTTCATCATTTCATGAGTTTGCTTAAATGTTTTCCCAAGTTTGACGCAAAATGTAATGTTGATACACTGCGCATAAAATTCAGCCATCTCGAAAATCGCAAGACACACAGCAAACTCCTAAACTAACCAGACTGACTAACTGACTGACCAGAATAGAATGATGAGGTCAATGGCATATTAATTGTGAAAATTTTCACTATAAAGCACCACTTAGTCACTTACCGTACATCTTTACGACATCGCGTTGGTGCGCTATTTAAATAGTCCAGAAACTTTTTGAACAGCCCTTGTATTCTCTGGACTACTTACTTATAACTTGGTCTATTTGAAGCCAGAGAGTGAAAATATAAACAACTCACGACCCTTCACCCTCCTTTTACTTTACCCTGTAAACTGTTTGGCCAACCACCACATTAATGGAGAAAACACTTATGTTATTTCTTTGTATTTATCTTAGTTGTTCAAGTGGGGTGGTTCTCATTTTTCAGTGTTCCCTGCTCTTAAACATGTTGGCTATCATTCAGAGCTAAATACATTTTCATAAGCTTTTGATCTAGAGAGTAAAATGATAAAACCCTATACAACATTACAATAATCATTGCTCACTAGTGCTTACTGCTAAGTAGGGTATCGAAATGTGGTATCGAAAGAAAAGTATGGATACTGTACTCATTAAAAGTATCAGAAGAAAAATATCAATATCGTACTAGTATCGAAAGAAAAGTATCGATAACAGTAGGTATCGGTATTGAAATTCTAATCTGGAAAAATGTTTTTTATCTAGTTTGGGGGAAAATATTAAACCCTGGATGACCCTAGAAGCTGTTTGAAATGTTGACGTGATTAGTCTTAATATGGTGTACTTTTATCTTTTTTTTATCAGTGAGTCTTACTACCTGTTCAGAATATAAGCAGGTATTTTTATCAATGGCTTTCTTGGCCATAATGTATAGTACAATTTAAGAACATGGTAGGAAGGGCAACATGGGATATTTTAAATCAAATATAATTTAGTAACTGGCATACGAGATTAGAATGTAAAGATTTTTTACAGTATCCCTATCTCCCCTAAACCACCCTTCACTGTCTGTGAGTGCTTTCATTAGGTAGTCAAGCCATCTCAAACTTTAAATACTGATTATATAAGAGAGGGCTCCGGTAGCTCCTTGGAACTGAGAGAGGGGGCTCAACTAATAGGTTTGTCTGAGGGTCCTTCCACAGTAAAATTTTTAACCCTGGATAGCTATTTAAGCTATTTGAAAGTAATTAATTTTTCATGGGTAATACTTTTTTATGCTTTTCTTTCTTGTAATGTATAGTAAGAACACAATAAAGAGGATGGATTATAAATACAATTTTTTTCCCACGGTTAACAATCATTAAGAGTTATACTTTATTTTTCTTTTGTTGGTAAAGATATTCTCCATTGTTCCTAGAACTCTATTTGTATTGTATAAACGAGGGAGGGGGGTGGCAGAGGGTGTTAAGTAAATTAAAAAAAGAAAAGGAAAAAATATGAGCATGGATGCGCTTTCCCAGAAATTTTTCTAACCTGGTTCTCACCTGGAAATTTTTTTAAATTAGAGTCCCTTAGAAACTATTTGAAGTGCTCATCCCTTGGCAAGTTTTTGAAAATTGGATTCTTCTAGAGTCTAGACCCTATTTGTATGATTTTTTGCTGAATTTATTTTTGAAAATTAAATCACCTGAAGTTAATTTTGTGTGAGCTCCTACAGGCAACTTGAAAATTAGATGCCTCTAGAAGCTATTTGGAGTGGGCCTCTACTGGCAAGTTTTTGAAAATTTGATTACCTTAAAAACCAACTAGTCATTCTCAGTATGATTCAAAAAAATTAACTCCCTAAAAGCTATTTAGAGTGGGTGGGCCTCTAGAAGGAAAATTTAGTTATTAATTGAATGGCTCAGATATTTGAAGTGATTTTCAGATATTTGGAGCTCATTTTCAATCGTTATTAGAGTTGAGTTTGATATTTTTCCACACACCACCAAATAGTTACTTCCTACATTAAGTGTGCCACGGATCTTACTGCCAGTCCAAGCTAACGGCTATTTACACAATTTTAAAGCTACTGTAAGTGGATATTGAAACACTTGAGAGGAAGACATTTTGATATAGCTATGTATTTGAAAAAAAATCTATAAAACGCAGTAAGAAAGTTTGTTTGATAGATTTAAGGAAACTATACTAATTTCCACCTTTGGCGTTATAAGCCAATTAATTATCAGTGGTGCGCAAGGCAACCTCTTCCAAGATTTCTTGTTATTACATTTTGAAGTGATCCAAAATTACTTGACTACTTGTTGGATTTTGGTCAAAATAAAGAGATTGGGAGACTGTAATATTCTATAATTCACACACCTTTTTATAGTTTTGAAATAGTTTGTTAACAATCTTGTATGTATATATATAATGTAAATGGACAATGTAAACATATTATAATGTTCTAAAACACTTTTGAATAAAAAGTTAAACAAATCAGTATTATTAGTATATTCGAGGCAAATATATTAGGACCTGAATGATAATCAAACTCACATTCATTCTTAGTTTAAAATTATTAAAGAGGAAAGAGAATGTCATATCAATTCAGTGTTGCTAATTTTGCCATATTTTATTGAAGTTATTAAAGTAATAACACTCATGCACACAATAGTGACACTTCTTATCCAGTAACAGAAGCTTGCATACCCTTAGAGCTTAAAGATTGTCTCAGTGTGTTCTTCTCGACGTAAGAGAAGTAGAGTATATTTCACCTCTCTGGTTTGCAGATTAGATTGTAAAGATTAGTGAAGTCTTTCAAAATAAACAGGGCCCCGCTTATGGCCCTTCTCAATTTATAATTATATAACATGATTTATAAATATTTAAGTATTACCTAAAATTACCATGCTGGTAGTGACAGATTTTATGATAGGTATTTTTATTTTTGTTTTGCATTAAACTACTTGACATAATATTAATTTCCAACAGTGGGCATGGTATGATCTAAGTTTGTTAATAAAACAATATTTTAAAATAATTCCATATATGCTTTTCAAATATACATGAAAAATATTTGTAAGGCTTAATAGAGTCCAAGCCCCCCAAAATATAAGCAGGAGGCTTGGACTCCCCAAACCCTTTGTTCTGGAGCCCCTGGGTAAGTGCCAATCTCATGCTTGAGTGCGTCAAGTTAAGGTGCAACCCCCTTCACAAAAGAGCTTTGAATTCACCAAGTAGGCAACGTCAACTCACATTCTTTGTTATTTAAGTGAAAATTAGATAGTGTTTGCCACTAAAAACAAAATATGCACCAATTATTATTATTATTATTTAGCACCGCGTCTTACTACCCGTTTGGGTTACACGCTTAAGTACTAATTACTCTAATGGATTAGGAATTGGGAAGGTTGAATCGAGGAAGTGAACCCGCATTTGCGTGAAGGGAGAGTGGAAAACCATTTAGGAAAAACCACCCCCAGTTCAACCGACCGAGATTCGAACCTCGATCTCCCCGTCCTCGGCAGTCGGGCTCAACACGACTAGCGCATTAGCCAACTACGCCACCGAGGCGGGTCTATGCACCAATTGTTTTGACATTTTATAACCTGATTTTAAAAATAGGAGCAGATATCTTAATCATGTTTTAAATAAATCTCATTAAACTTGTAGGAATTTCACTAGTTCTAAATGCTTCAAAATTCCTGTGTATTCAATTAGAAAGCTGTTTATTTCTAAGTTACCACAAAGTTTAAGACCAACTTACAGTTTTGGCGCCAGTGAGTTGGGCTAAAATGGCCTGGATGCTGTCCCCATCGTCCCTGTTGTCCAACTCAATCGCTGTATACTTGTGTTTCAGTTTGTCAAACACCTAAAAACAAAATCCTTTGTTGAGGAAAAGAGTAGCTTCAAACTTCTACTTAAAACATCAACTTGGAACAGAAATATGACATTAAACAAAGCTTGAGTGACAAGAAGAAATTGGGGGTGCAGTAATGCATTTAAAATTATTCAAGATTAGGAGTGGATTATTCCACGTTTTTGAGTATCATCCAGTCTTCAAGAGAATTCAGATAAATATCCTGTGGTTAGTAAAAGCTAATCTTAAAATGTGTGTTTGTTGTTAGAGTTTTATCTAAACAATTTCTACTCAAACATTAGGCCTGTCCTTTGCCTTTAAAAGTGGCTCTACCGAACAAAAATAATTTAAGTGCTAATATGGGAATGATGGATTAAATATGCAAGCTATTATAGTTTTTAATCGCGGTTATAGCAGCATCTAATTATCATATTCTTTAAATTAAAAAATGACACCTGGACATGGGAATCGAACCAGGAACTTTTGGCTTGGTACACCAAAGATCTAACCATTAAGCTATCCAGGACCCGTCTCGTGCCCAGGGTCATGTTACACTCATATTTCAAGGTAGAGTCAGTGATGAACGCATGGAAATTGTCAGCTACATATGAGTGATCAAATAAGATCATGAGCTTATCAGATAACGCAGCCACCTTCGACTCGGGATGGTTTCATGCTGTCAATAGTACAATGACGATGTACTAAACCAAAGGTCCTGGGTTCGATTCTTGTGTCTAGGTGACATTTTTCAATTTAAAGAATATAAAGTGAGACTTATTACTAGCACTAACATTGGTTTGTACCAAATACCAGTTTAATATATTTTACAATGTCTTAGACTGCACTAAATTTACACAAATATTTAGAATTTTTTAATATCTATTATTTTTATAGCATATAACTCGAACAGTAAGATGCGGTGCTAAGTATTATTATTTTTTTATTGCTTTTGTTGGCTTTGAGTCTTGTCTTTTGCTGTTGTTGTTGTCTTTTAGTGTAGAGGTTTGTTGATTAGTTCATTGTAAAAACATTTTTCCTCACCTCAAAGCCAACTTTTCTATTTAAAAAATATTGGTTTCAATAATGTGTGGTAAGTTGAAAGTTAGATTGGGGTTTTAATTTATTTATTTTTTTGCTGTAAGCCTATTTACATAGATGGTCAATCTTTTGTTCTAAAAATAAAGTGAATTTTAAAAATCATATCTATATATATATTTATATATACACTTTTTTTTTGCCAAGATGAACTTAAATATATTTTGTTTAATTCAAACAGTTATTGCGTCATTCTATATGAAATCCCCCCAGAAAAATTATTTGGTTGCAAGACAAATTTTAAATTTCTTTAAGTCTTTGCACACGTACATATTCCAGTAATTAAAACAATCTCTAAAAAAAAAGCTCCTCTGATTTGGTTTTGTGGTATCGCTACTTTCCAACATGGCCAACACTAAATTTGATGAATTTTGATGTTCAGAGAAACTTAAAATCTAAGTATCTAAGAGAGCTTTGAGACTTGGGAAGGAAACCACTTTACTACTCTTATAAAATGGAATACATTTTAATGTATTTTGTCCAATTGCAGCCTGAGTGACAAATTTAGCCCGAAATTCAGCAATGATTTCATTTAAAAATGCTGTTTTTACAAACTTTTAAATGGTGTGAAGGAGATAAACCTAAATCTTCAAATTTTCGCCATTATTTACCCTGCCTCTATATTCTTAAGTCTGAAAAATCTCAAAACTGAGAACCTTCTCCTATTATTTTATTAAGACTTAAACACTGCCGCTCACTCAAATTTACCAATATCCAGGGCTTAATATACTATATGAAGTGGGAGAGCTATAAAAGACCTTAAACCTAAGAGGAATAAAGTTATGATTGATAACTACTTGTGGTAAAAAATTCTTATTTTATACTTGTCAGTTTTTATTTCTGTGGATTGATTAGCAAGTCCCGAAAATAAAAAATGTTAACTGTGGCTTATCCATAAAATTGACACTGGGATTAGTCTCTGAACAGCTGTGATATTTCATTATAGAGTCTGCCTCTTTCTGTAGGTGTGGTAAACTCCAAAGGTGTGAGTTTCCTCATGAGTTGACCCATGATAGTGTAACTCATGATGCCTCAGTCGACTTCTGGAAAGATGTTCTTGGACCGAGCGGTTTAAAGAACTTCACTAATCTTATCAATTACAGTGACCCACCACTGTTCATCATAAATACGGGCTATGTAGTCACAACATTTAAAGTCAGAACAGTTGAAACCAGATTGTGGCATAACTACTGGGATATTTTTATATTCAAAAGACGCAGATGTTCGGAACATCTTACTGTATCTAGAGGTAAAACCTGTGTTTTTCCTCTAGTTTGAGTCATCATAGGTTTGCATTTTTCAAATCTAGGTTTCAACACCTCATTTGTTTTTATTTCCTTTGTTGAAACCAAAAATGTAAGATACTCTTTTTATGCCTTCTACACCAATATCATTCAAATCTTTTGGGTGAGGATCTGTATTTTATAGGCTCTTTGAAGGCTTGCTTTTGTGTCTTCTATTTTCATAATACCTCCTACTAGATATGGACAAAATAGTTCGTTTAGATGTACTGTACATCATTAGGTCTGGTTCACTTCAGTGACCCTTCAATGTTCACTCAAATTTTTCAAAATTCAGTTTTTTCATAACTTAGTTTTCCTTAGCATTGTAACAATTGTGAATTTAAAAAATTGCTTTTTTTTTAAAAAAATGAACTTTAATGGGGTTTTTTTTCTAAACAACATAAATTACTATTATAAAGTTGTATATTTAGAAGTAAACTGTTATGGCCTGCAATAAAATACTTTGTGTAATCAAAGACAATGATAAACCTAAATAAATTAAAGTATAAATTTCAATATACAAACATAATTTAAAACTGTATTGATCTCAGTACCCAACTCAAATGATTACGAAAGAAATAAGTGAACAAGAATTATAAAATAGCGGTAAGTGACCAATTCTCAGCTCAGCTGAAAGAAGAACGACAGAAGAGCCGTGAACAACTGACCCTTAGCTCGGTAAGAATGAATGAAAATGACAGAAGCTCAGTGAGTGATCAATCCTTAGCTCAGAATGAATGAACGAGAATGACAGAAGATCATTGAGTGATCAATCCTTAGCTCAGAATGAATGAACGAGAATGACAGAAGATCAAAGAGTGATCAATCCTTAGCTCAGAATAAATGAACGAGAATGACAGAAGATCAGTGAGTGATCAATCCTTAGCTCAGAATAAATGAACAAGAATGACAGAAGATCAGTGATCAATCCTTAGCTCAGAACGAATGAAAGAGAATGACAAAAGATCTGTGAACGACTGACCCTCCAGCTCAGTTTGTACATACAAATAACGAATGAGCGAGAAAGAGAGAAGAGCAATTATCATGTGAACAACAAAAATTCAACTTCCCTGTTCTATTGTTTGGAGTAAGCGAGTGAACAAGAGCAAAGAGTGACAAGGCTGCCAAATCTAGCTGAACTAAACTGGGCAAGTAGACAGAGATAATAATACTGTATGAGGGTGAAGAAAGGTAAAGAAATGAAAAATGGCTCACTTAAAACTAAGATCCAGATCATTCATTCAATTTACTGTATCGTTCAATATGACCTGTTCGTTCATTCACGAACGACACATCTCTCTACCTCATACTCCAGGGTTAGACATGTACTTCAATATATGTGTTAATGGGTAAACTTTTGTATATGCATTTTCAAACACACACAAAAAAACTTAGGCTACTCATAGGTTTTTATCACAATACATTTTGATCATAACATAAAGTGTGGTTTTGAGGCTTAATAATAAGTGCTGGAGAGTTCATAAAAAAAAAGCTAAAAATTCTCATAATAATAACTTAGTAAACCTTTGGAACCAATTAATCAACCTGTGAGTGTTGTGTAGGGTAGACTGCATGCTTATTGTTAACAAAAATATGGTTTAACACATTTCTGCTGATGTTTGGATGTTAGGGAGTAGTAACATATCAAATATAAAAATGATGTTCTTCATTTTGTTACACTGTGTTTATTATCTTACTATTATTAGGCCTACATACTTAAGACAAATCAAATAATATCAGGATTTATAAAGTTTGATAATTTTGAATAACTATACAATCAAAACAAAACTCTCTAAAATTACAATAGAAATGTAGATAATGAATATCTTTTGTGTTGGCTTTGTTCTTTGTATTATATTGTTGACTCTTGAACCTTTGAGGTGTATGACATGTTCTATAACAATTGATTTTTTTTTTGATCAATAATATTCAAAAATTTTAATTATTAAAGCATGAAAGGTTAGGTTAGGTTAGGTTAAGTTAGGTTGGTTAGTAACCATAGGTACTATTTAAATATCTATTTAATCATGGAATGTTTGGAAATTAGGTACATATCAATATAAATGTTTAAAACATTATTTAGGGCTTTTATATTAGTGATGTCATCTAATGGCCTTGGCATTTGTTATCAAGTGGTTTTCGGTTTAATCCCGATAGATTCTTGTGAGTAGTTATATTGTGTGCTTTCATTTGTTGGCCTATATGTTAAAAATTTCTTAAAACATGATGGAAAGATAAAAAAAGATAATTCAAAAAATGTGTACATAAAATGTTTGTATATTAAGCTGTCCCTCCTCTGGAGCAACATAGAGCAACTTTTGTCTTGCACAATATTGTATATTAAGCTGTCCCTCCTCTGGAGCAACATAGAGCAACTTTTGTCTTGCACAATATTGTAGGATGTTTCACATTTGAAAATTACTTAATCAACTTCAGTCAACAAACTATCCACACTGGAAGAAAGTTGTTGCATCATGTTGGTGTTTGTTTTCTATAATTAAAACTAGATTCAATACTGTGTCTACACACATTTTATAGTTTGTGTCAACATATTATGGTTCAATACAATCTTTTATTAGCAGCCCTGCTCTTATATTTCATGTCTTTGGGGCTCCAAAGACAGAGATGTTGTTTGTAATAATTAATTGAATGTAAATTTCTAAACTCCATTTAAATGCCATGCCAATGGACTAATTAATTAATATTGCAACCTTTTTAATTACAACATTTCTCACATACCAGTCTCAAATGATACAAACTGCCCAAATAGAATAAACCTTTGTTTAAGTGAATGAATGTTGGTCTGGTTCATATTTGTTTTTGATCCTTACCATTGGCTGTGCTCCACTGAAGAAACAGAGATAAAAGTTGGCGTTTGTTGATTT
The DNA here is from genome assembly GCA_902155825.1 of Timema genevievae. Lineage (NCBI taxonomy): Eukaryota > Metazoa > Arthropoda > Insecta > Phasmatodea > Timematidae > Timema > Timema genevievae. Next base: position 204,487 of record CABFWO010000869.1, on the reverse strand, counting down.
AAGTTGCTCTGTGTTGTATAATGTTGATGTCAAAATAAACAAATCTTCTTGTTTGTTGCAAGTATCCATTTGAAGCAGTAAGGATCAAAAGACAATAGGAAACACAGACCAACAGTCAATCACATAAACAAATGTTTATTGGCTCTCTTCTATTTGGACAGTTTGTTTCAGTGGAGAATGGTGTGTGGTAACAGTGTTTTAGTTAAAAAGGTTGCATTCAGGGTTATAAAAAACCTAGTTTTATTGGGTTTTTTCAGGAAACTTTTAAACTTTGATTTCTACATGTGTTTTAACAAAATTTATAATTTTTCGATCAAACCTGATACATTTGTACAACGTGTTAGGTGTAAATTAAAAAGTAAATTTGTAAAAGCTGTCAATAATGTCATAAATAATTAATTATTAATTAATGATCATTCAATTATTTAGTAATCTATTTAGCTATTTTTATTTTCATTGCTTTGTAATGGCAATACAAGTAACTTATACAACTTCAATCATCAAGGATAATTTAAAACGGACGACAATATAGAGTAAGTTTAACAGTCGAAAGTAGTTTTAAAGCTTTACTACACTAATGTGAAGATTGATATTAATTTTAACAATTTGTTTTTAAGTACCCGAATGATTTAAAAATGGAAATGCCGAAATTATCTAAATTAAATAGCCTATGCTTACCAATAGCTTTTAAAAATTTATTATTACGTACATGATGTGGAAGCTCGAAAATAACGAGCCTACAAAACTTTCTATTTCCATCTCAAGCTTAAATGACAAGCTCGGCTCGAAGCTCAAAATCCGAGTTCTCGCAGAGCCCTTATATTTACTTGGATGTACATAAAATGAACAATCACAACATAACAATGTAACTTTCAGTATCATCACATGTGATAGATGGAAAACTGTGTGGGTAGCTGCCTACATACTGTTGGACCTATCAGCTTCATGGCTAGAGAGGGGAATCCCTTGCATATATACTGCTTAACCAATCAGGTCCAGCTGTCAAGCTATTAGAGGGAATCCCTTCCAAAATATTGTGACCTTCAACAGAGGGAATCCCCTTCTGACATATCTGAATGACTCACTTCCTGTTCATTTACTTTGAGTTTTTCACACACCTTGGCTGCTTATAAGAGTCTATAATGTTACATCAAACTGTAAACATAGGCAATTTTTTTTTTAAAAAACTCATAGCAAACCAAGTGGGTTTTATCAAGTGGGCCCACCTGAAAAAACCTGGGTGGGTTTTTTTCAGGTTTGGCCCACTATGGTGAACCCTGGTTGACTAGTTAGTCAACATGGCATTTAAATGTAGTACAAAGAATTGCATTCAATTAGTTGATTACAAACCGCATCTGTGTCTTTGGAACCTTGACATTAAATATAAGGGCAGGGCCACTAGTAAAACCTATAATTTGTCCCAAATGTTGACACAAACTATAAAATGTTTCTTCAGCGTGGACAGTTTGTTGACTAGAGTTGATTAAGTAGGTTAATTTTTGAATGTGAAATATCTTAAAATATTGTGCAACACAAAAGTTGCTCTCCAGTGGAAACCCAGCTTAATAGTACTAAAAGGTCCCAGGTCCCCTAACAAAATATTTTAGGCAGGTGTGAAGCATATCAAGTAATTCTGCCGCCATGGGTCAGTTTCCACTCGACCACTATGAATTCTCCCATTATAAGCCTACTTTTTGGAAGTTGGCAAGTTTCCACACTCCAGGTTGGCTAAATATTATTTAATGGTGTTATAATTACTGGAGTAAATTTAACGGAATGTATAAATTACTACTAACTGCTCAAGTGAGCGATAAGACACTTTATCCGTTTCAAGCTCTTTTTTATTGTTAGGGTACAATGTTTAGATAATTTATTCCCTTTGTTACACACACAAGAGAAGGTAGAATCAGATGACACCAAGTGTTAACACTTAATAAACAATACATTCAAACAAAACACGACAGCATAGCATCCAAATCACTTTCTAACTCTAAATATTGATGATGGCATGTAACTTTCCTGTGCTGCTTTGCATTACACCTGTCATACAACGCACTAAAACATGCCATCCCATGATGCTTTGTGTTACACATGTGATCATGCACACTAAAATATGACACCATCATATAATGCAAGTCTATTCAATTGGCGGCCCTCAGGCCACATCCAGCCCGCCAAGCTCCATAGACTGGCCCGCGGATTGAAAGTTCAACTACTGTATCACTGGAGATGTGTAGTAGTTCAGATGTTATGTAGAGGCGATTTACCTTGAACAGCCAGAGAGATCTTCAGTCTATCAATGTTGAGGGAAGCTGCAGGGCCAGTGTTACACGGTCCTTGGCGCCACCAACATCGTATGTTTACAAGGGAGTGTGAGCTTACTGTCTAGTGGTGTGCGTCCCCCACCGTAGATTCGGTATCTCTCCCTCCAAGCGCTATCACATAATTGCTGAGCTATATAACATATTCTTTTTTTTTACCTTGAACAATGCAGGTAGCCGGGTGACATGGTGGCTGAGAGTGACTCACATCTCTTCTACCCTCCACCCAACAGCAGCCGATGTCTCACCAGTTGATATTTGTCTGGCTTATTGTTTGTCGCATTATTTTTAGTATTAGCAGAGTGCTTTGCTTGTAATTAGTCTTATTGTAGTTTTACCATTAATAGTTGTATTTAATAATGATTATTTATGTACTATGTACATTTACTTTTTTATATTTACTACACCTAGTCCTATTCTAAATTTCACTGAAATATATTATTATTATATATCAAATTAAGTTTCACTCCATCAACCCCCACTCACCCCCCTCCACCCTTTTATAATACAAAAGTATAATCTAATAGCATTCCAAATTATATTGAATTAAATGTGTGGCCCGCCAAATATTATGATTTTTTGGAGTGGCCCACTTGTATAACTAATTGAATAGCCTCGATGTGTGTACCACCCACTATTAATTATTATATTGAATAGTTTATTGTATCAAGCATAGTTAGGCTTTATCTGTTCCATTCTTGGCCATTTATTTCTTAAAAGTAGGTACCTATCCAAAATATTGACTTTGGGGATCCATATTAGGGCGTGAACTAGAAAATTCAAGAGGCTCCAATCAATAATTGCACAATATTGCACGCCCTAATTGCTTTTACTTAAACCAAAGTTGTTTGAGAATAAAAATGATTAATCAAAAATCTAAATATTTGATTAAAATAGGGTTTTAAAAAAAGACAGTTGGCCAGTTATATACAGCGATAAAGAGCAGACTTTAGGGATCCATATTATGACGTGAATTAGAAAATTCAAGAGGCTCCAATGAATAAATGCACAATATCGCATTTTATACATAAACTTATGTTTCGACGTACCTCTTTAGCCATCTTGCAATATGGGCAGTAGGTCTTGGAAAATATGACAACACCATCACTCTTAATTAGATCCTTAACCAAATCCGCAACTGGTCCTTCCATATCGACTGGTGGAGCGCTTGAACCAAGTCCCATAACAGGATATACAAAAAGATAACACTAATTTATATTCACTAGTGACACAAATTTAAGCGATGACAATCTACTTTTAAAACAAATATCTTAGAACTTGATGCGTGACTGGAAAATTTCACACTCAGTATTGTTTATGGAATGATAGAATGTGTTGCAATTAAATTAAATAGATAGATATATATAAAACTTCATATTTTGTTATGGTAGATTTGTTATTTTAAATTCAATTAGATAGATAGAATGGGTTCATAAAATTTGTAATAATGAATTTGTTACTTCAAATATGGTTGGGTAGAAAATATTGCTTCATAAAGTTTGTAAAATTAGATTATTTGGAATATAATTAATAAAGGCTAATTGTTTCGTTGAATGTACTATAGGATTGTGATTTATTTTCAATGTAATTAAGTGTACTGAATTTCATATTGTGTATACACGAATTCTTCATTAAGGTCTTCTTTCTTATATTGAAACATATGCTATTGCTTCCTATTTATATTAGTCCAGGAATTATAGAAAAAATAGTAGGAAAAAATAATATATAGCTGTATTTTGATATATATGCTCATTTATGCTTGTAGTTAAACATACTAAAAATCCATCACTGTGATCTTGAAAAGATTTTTAAAATCGACCTTTACGTATATCTCGTAAACTACGAAACCAGGAAAATATATTTGGAATGTAAAATGTTTAAAATTAAATTCCCTACAGTAAAGGTCCTCATAAATTTTACTGTTGAACTATTTATTCCTTATCAAATACATTTGTCACAGGCTGCCAGTAGTAGTCTCATGTCCTTTGGTCTCTTATTTCAATAAACATGATTTGATAAAAAGCTTATACTTTATTATTTTGTATGGTGTATTGGCGTGAGCTATTTTGAGTTTGAATCATCTTCTTACACTTTATCTTTGATGAAAACGGAATGAGAAAAACGAATAAGGCTGCGTTTTATTCAATATTTGAAAACAAGCAGGAAAATACTGATCCAAGTGGCAATTATTACATTATTGTTAGAGGTTGGTTATTACATCGTGTTGTGTCCAAAGACGCTGAGGAAGAAAGTTTATAATGGTTTTTGATGGTTATTCAGAAAATGCCTGTAATATCCAAGCAGATAAAGATCTCGTGGTTACTCGAAAAAATTTCTCAAGATATTGAATTTAACGAGGACAAGAATTTGACTGTGGCCCAAGAGAATCTCCTGTCGAATAATTATAAGGCTAAGCTGATCTCTCTCCTTATGGAAAAGTTGGATGAAAATGATGTCAAGGTAAAGCAAGTAGGAAATTCAGATACGCTTATTATTCAAACCACGGTAGATTGATCGACATCCAAGGAACACTGTGCTATAGTTGGAGAGGACAAGTTGACCTAGTACCATTGACAGCATTTTCACCTGTGACATCTGAACTATTTTACATAAAAGTGAGAAGAGGCTAGTTGCAAACCACACTGTTTCGTCACGCAGTCTGAGTAGAAAACCTCTCCTTAAGTTTTTTTATTCCTGAACACTTTCTCAAGCTACAATTAAACATCAGCTATTTTCATCAAGGGAAAGATAGCATCGAGCAAATTTCTGGACAAGAGAGAAGACCTAATGAAGTAGCTCAAACTTTTAGAGTATAAAACGCTTCACAAGAGGAAATTGCGGTCACTGGAACAAAAATTTTCTTTGGTCTGTACGGTGCACACAAACAAGCCGATTCACTAAACAAACATCGTTTTAAGAAAGGTGTTGGTAAGAATGCTTATAAGCATTTCCACCTACTCAAGACTCTTACAAAATCTAACAGTCCTCATGTCTACCATCAAATGCAATTATAGCAAGAAAATAAACTCCTTCCTCAAAACTGGTTGCTTGAGAGGATGCAGTAAAGCCTATGCAGTGGCGTAGCTAGAGTTTGTGCCAGCCACGGTGGTCCCCGAGTTTGCCACCCCTCTCAATACACAACATACTTCGACAAAAAGTCAAAACGACGTATGGGGGTGGGGGGAGACACCGTGTTTATTTCTGAAATGAACAGTTTAATTTCAACATTCTACAATGTTATTTTTCTTGCTTTTCTGGTAGTAAAATCGCCAAGAATATTGTTGAAATTTATTTCATCTATTAGTTGCTGTTCTATAGACAGTATGGCAAGATTTCTTAACCGCAAAGTACTCTTTGTAGATCTTAAATAATTCTTGATCAATTTTAATCTAGAAAAACTCCTTTCACAGAAAGCAACACTAACAGTAATGGTGAGGAAAATTTGTGGTAGTATTACATACAATATTTGGAACTGAGTTTCCAAGACTGTATTTTTTAATAAACTTCAAATGTTTAGGGGGAGCTTCCTTTCACGCCTCTGTTTCGTTTTGCGTAGCAGCAACAGCAATACAACTTTGAGGTATTTTTCTCTCAACGAGAAACTCTTCTTTATTAATCTCATCCCAATCATTATTTGGTTGACACTTGTATTTGTCATTCAAAAGATTCGAAGGATTAAAGAAGGCATATTTCTCACAACATGAAGATGGGTGTCAGGACGTCAGTCAGGACGTAATAATACAACAACTTCATATAGAAACATGTTCACTCGCAGTCGCCTAATAGTGGTTAAACTCTACCTGAACTCATTTATGTACCCTTACGAAGATATGAACTTGGATTTTAACCAAGATTCCTTCTCGAAATTTTACGAAGTCTGTGTCAATATCTAGACTTCAAACTATACAACGAACTCTACCTTACCACTACTGGCCCTATAGTTTACAAATCACAAACACCCATCATTGTGTATGACGTCAGCTGACAGTAAGATGTTCTCAATGACGGGATGATTACATATCGTATAGTGTTTGAGATGGAAGACAATATCCTTTCCAATACTAAATCCTTTTATCTCATCATTCACGATCGTGTAGGACGCTACAATCCTTCCATCAGTGATGTCAGCAATATGAAATCATAAATGGTTCGTTCTAGACTTTTTCTCGTACAGTTTGTTAATTAACGTGCAATGGTCCATGGCCGATAAAGGAGTCTTCCTTTTCAAGCAGGTATCCATCTTACATTTCCATCCATTTTATGAAGCCAACTCCATTTCCCTCCCTCTGTTCGAGATTGACTATCTCTCATCATGGAGTAAGAGGAACATAAATTGGGTGACTAAGAATCATCATGGCCTGTCTTGGTAGTCCGGAGATAGACTACACTGGTACGCTGATTGGTCAACATCTGGAGGAGACTATTATATATGATATAGGAGCAGAAAAGATAACTTGGCTACCGAGTATCATTGACAACAATGATGAGGACACATTTTACGAGCCGGAAGATTTCGGCTGTCCTTCTCAAAGAAATTCAAATACCACAGTCATTCCGACTCAGTCCACACGTGCGCTACAGAAAACATCCACCTCATCTATGACTGGTTTAAAAAATTTAAGTTTGTTCTGTCAAAACGTGTTTGAGTTTATTCAGAGAGCTTTACAGAACTATACAGGTTTTATCATCCTTTTCCTGCTACATACTATCGCTCTTTTTAACAAAAATTATGAGTACATCAATATTTAGATCAGTTGTCATGTTTCTGAGGACAAGACGAACCAGATACTGCTGTCATCACCACCAAGTCTAAACGGAAGAATAAGAATAAGACTACCGCCTTATTCAAGAAGAAGGAAACTACCATCGAGACTATCCTCCCGGGACCTGTCAATGAGGCGGATACTGCTAAACCTAAACGTAAAGTTGTGAAACGTCAGCGATGTGTGGTCACAATAATGGGATCTTTTTTATTTATAGATTTTGAGGGACTGCAACCGAGGAATACCCAGATCGTTTTCTCATGAAACTTTTCTCAGCTCTGACGAGTGTTAATCTATTGGTCTCGATGGTGATCATACGGTCTCGACACTGCTCACACTTCCTTACCTATTTCAAAATCTTAGTCTGTATATCAACGTCAATGGTAAAGGACTAGTCGTCTGTCTCAGTAGGATGAAGGTTATCTAGACTATAATGAGACTGCAACTCTGGTGTATAGGTTGGACTCAAAGTCCGAAAACCACCAATGGATGGATTTTTTTGCTTAATCCTAGGATTTGAAGCTTTAAAATGACCAAATCCTAAAGTTATTTTCAATTTTGGGCTTTGGCAGTCTCCAAACAGCCAAACCAATGATTGTGCCGTTACTAAAGGACTAAAGTTGAAAATACAGTTGTTAGGTTAGGTTAGTTTATGTTAGTCTTAAAAAATTAGTAAGGTGGTCTTGATATTTAAAATAAATTTATAATCTCTCTCCGGCTATGTTTGCATATCAATGACATCACTTTCTCTTTTGAATTCATGTGGTTGCTAAAAATTGGGTGCGCGCCACCCGCTCAGTCTGGTCGAGAAACGAACTAAAAGGTTATTTTTAGCTTTGGTCGTTTAGTAATTGCTTATATTGGGATTCTAACATTACTTGCAGTGCATGAGGAGTTAATTATTCCCCTTTTTATGAATGCTTTCATCTTTAAAGTCCCAGCTTCAAACTTTCTATTTAGGGGCTACTTTCATCTCCCTAGTTGGATGGTCTGCTCTAATACATAAATTATTGCTAAGCTATTTATTTTAAAAATCCATGCCTAAGATTCCATCGTTAGTGGAGTTTTCCTTGTCTTTCAAAACTTGAAATGCCACCCGATAGGAACCCTCCCATATCTTCAAACTAACTTTTATATCACTAAGTTTCTGCAGTTTATGTCATGACACACTTGAGATTCCAAATCCCGGTTGCTCAAGTTAATTTTAATACCTGTTCTTTTAATAAGAAATTAATACTTCCGCCACATTGTCAATCACAAATCGGCACCTTTCTTCCTTGTACTCATCCAAAATCACGAGTCCATTTGCACCCTTTTTAAATCGCCTGCAGCTACAGAGGAAACTATCCCTATTGGGAACTAACATTTGTTACTGTGCCAACTCCCTTCATACGTGGGCAGTGGCGGAGCGTGATCTTTATTTTTGATGGAGCCAGGTCAAAGCTTTCTAGTAATGATTTTTTCTCCCTGTTGTTAACATATCAGATTAAATTCATTTAAGTTTTCTTAATTTCTAAAAATCACTAGAATTACAAAATCGCTAAACAAATCTATATACAGAAAGAATAAAAGAATACAGGTTTTGAATTAAACTTACCAAGTGATGACATTACTTGTACAAAAGTCGGGCGCGTCTGTCTCTTAGTGCCAGTTTATGATAACCACAGTCCTTTAAATATTCTATTAATCTGCCTAATATATGCCTATTTTTTGACATCTGCACATTGTATTTTTGAACTGAAATTTTGACCACGGAATCTGTTATGCAATATTTACTGTTCCAAATGTTTTAAACTTAAATGTCTTTTCCAAATGAATTCCATATTCTAACAAGTCGATTTCCCCCTCTTTATCTTCTCTCTGTTGTTTAAACCACGGCAGTCAGGGGTTTCGGTAGACCATCGGAGAATTAGTTGGGGACTGTTAAACGGGTGGGGGTGGGTAACTTGTGTGAATAACAAGATTAAAGTTGATGAGGTTGAGTTGGAAATTATATTTTGGAGATATTTAACACTACAAGGTTGATGGTTCACTTTACATTCATAACATTTTAAAACTAAGGAATCAAAACAATTATGGTGGCCTTTACTACATCTGTATAGTTTTTCCTTAAAAATGAATTATCCACTTAGTTTAACTCCCCATGGGGGATCCTCCTTCCTCCCAGCTATCTCCATGATTCCCCAATAACCTATTGCGTGCAAGCCTGTGTAACACGTCCTACGTAGTCGAGAGCTAACAGGGAAGTGTGTCCGTCCGTTCAACGCTTCCTTTTCCAATATACCAAAAACAGACGCTAAAATCTAATATGCTGATTGGCTAGCTGTCCGCGCCAAACCCCCCCCCCCCCCCCCCCCCCCCCCCCCC
>CABFWO010000869.1:179052-194940 GCA_902155825.1 Timema genevievae | reverse complement strand
CCCCCCCTTTTTCCACTGTGAGGTCACACGTGCATCTCACAGCTTCCGGGTACAAATAAAACAAAACAGCTCGATGCTTAGATGTGAAAGGTAAAAGTAATAAGTTTAGATGATGCTATAATTTCAACAAAGACTTTCCAAGAATGAAAATAATAGATTTAAAAGTTAAAGGTCTAAAATTGAAGTTAATGAATTGAAATTTAGAATATTTGTGGCCTACAATTTTGATTATGATTTGGACTACCTATTATTAACATAAAAACCCCACACTTTCTTATAACTAAACATTGGAACCGAATAACTTAATAAAATAGATATTAAGTCAAGCCTAGGAAAGATTATTACATTGTAGATGCTGATGGCTATTTATTAAAATAGTCCTAACTGATTGAAAAAAAAAGTACAATAAGTGTGATACTCTCAATTTCTTGATACTGTGAACATAATTTCTAATAAACTTAAAGGGGGAATTTTGTAAAACGCTAGGGCCCCCGAATCTCCAAGGAGTTCCATGTTCGATAGATTCCTGGTTAAAAAATGCCACAACAGAAAAAGCGAAAGATGCAATATTTAATATTATTCACGTATTCTACATGTAAACGCAAAAGCAAAAGACTCGTAACTAAAACTGTTAATAGTTTAAATATTTCAGTGGATTATTTGCGAAGTAAAAGTATCAACATCAATAATTTAATGAATTATGGATAGTTCTGCTTCACTTATAATTGAATATCGTAAACATTTGATTGAACCATCCTAACAAGCAACACCACAATAGGATGTCCAAATAAAATACAAGGGGGGCATAAAAAGAGGCAATAAGAGTGAGCGGCTGGAGTTCTTGTTTTGAATGCCTGAGAATCGACATACGAAACTCAGAACACGCAACTCACACTAGTTGCGGGAATAGTTAGTTGACGGTCGTCCTCAAACAAATTAAAGTGTAATCATCCATTAAAAAATAAGGAAAACACATATAACATAACCTAAGGGTATGGTTACAAATCCAAACATTAAAGAAACTTGGAATCGTTTTGTTGATATTTATTGAAAACTATCATAAGTAAATATATTAGTAAAGATATATAGGTATTCTGAAAAGTATATAACAATATATAGGAATATTAAACATATATAAAGACAGCCAAACCGGCCAATGAAAAAAGAGTTATATATTATATAGGATTGTAATGGTCCCTCAGTTCTGCACAATATTTATATGCCTGCCCGGCTGGCGCCAGTGCAGAGACATCCAGGACTTAATCTCGGGCTTCTGGGTACCCGGACTCCTCGCTGACAGAGATCATGGATGAGACACAAACGAAACTACGTGTTCATCAACCCTCTACCATAAAGAAAAAAAAAAAAAGATAAAAGATTGGTCTCAAAATAAACACTTCAAACACTTAAAAACACACTTATAATTCCCCACAACAACAAGAATTGACAATTTTTCACACATTAAACCAACAATCAGTTACATCTCTTGATTATTTTTCTTCCCTTTCTTTTTTTTTTTTTGTCCCAACAATCAACAAAACAAATTCATCCACCACCGCCAACCATGAAAAAAAAAAACTCTCTCCCCCTCGATTTCTACACTTAATTATTTAACTAAACAAATTACTGCCTATTTAAATTTACCTTTCAAATCTATATGACCTTTTAATATATTCATATTTATGTTTAAATTATACTTAAATATTAAATAACAATATTTGTACAACAAAGAAACAAAAGTGTGTGTTAACAATTTATGGCAATTTTAGTCACGAATTCACTTTCTTCTGACAGCACGAACATTCTCAGATGCCTTCCTTCTTCCCGAAACGCTCTCCACATCTTCCAGTGTGACTGGAAGAGTCTTATTTAGAGTCTCTGGTAGTAATAGGCACAGCAAGGCACCTAACATGGAGAAAGTGCCTAACACCAGATCAGGGATTGTCCTCCAATATGTTGCCATTTTGACAAGCCTGCAATCCAGTGGGGTGCATCACCGGTCCTTTCAGGATCATAGATGCAAAACAAAAGTCAAGATATAAAAAATGAACTCGAAATTAATACGTAGAATAGAACGATCATAATTAACTATTTCCTATACACATGGAACTAACTAATAAAGTTATGTGACTCTCGTAAAGAAATATTGCCCATAATAAATCTACCTTCATAAATCATAAATAAATATCTTTAAATTTCCCTCAACATTCTTAAGTCTACAATACATATTCCCACATACACTAAAACCCTTAAATAAATTTCACAATCAAGTTCAATTAACATTACCAAGAATAAATATTTAAATTTATGTGAAATCTTTTTTTAACATATTCGTAAAAGACCAAATCAAGGTATGTTACAGAGAATAGACCACTAACATTAGTCCTCATAATAAATTTTATCCGTTTCATAACTATCGATCTCTTCACAATTAATTGTTACCCAATGAAAACCATTTAGAACTATCAATATCCAATGAACCAATTTAGAACTATCGATATCTATCAAAATAATCGACTCAAAGTACAACCTTGACTTAAGTTATATCAGTATCATAAATTTTCATTTCAGAAAAAATACAAGTTGCCGAAAAAGTAATTTTGAAAAGTTTACAAAAAATACACAAAAAGGTTTTAAAGAAATATTTAGCCGAAATAGAATTTTGCTCTTACATATTGATAGATTGAAGCCTTGGCTGCTTATTCCTCCATTCAAGCTAAGTCCAAGAGTGCCGACGAGCAACCCCGCCGGCATTATAATATATGCAAAAACCCTAAGAACATTGGAGAATAGGACACAAGGGTGGGGGAAAACATATGGATAACAAAGGGGAGGAGCACGCGTGGCAACAATAACGTCAACAAAACACTCCAAACAACTGGAATCTTCGAGAACAACCTCTCTTCACGGTTTAAGATCTTTGGACTGTCTTTGGTAAATGGCGCACTCTAGTGGGCGTGGTTCGAACCTTGACGGCAGTGGCCAGTTTATATCGTGCCGTGATTACGTTTGCTTGTGTTGATGTTTTCCTCTCCGGTTCGTAGTCCAAGGCGCAGGGACGGTGAAACAGGGTAAGTTGTATTTTTCTTTGACTTGACTTTTCTCTGCTTGTAGCCAAATGCTACATGATTAGGATAAGTTTGGGCAGCATGATATTTAACTAAACCTGCCTCGAATGTTCAGTTATCTTCTTTTTATGTTCAGAAATGTTTATATTATCCAAATGTTCAGAATTATCTGAATATCAGATTGTAAATGTTGAGATATAAATGCCATGGAATAATATTTCATTGCCTTCCATTCTTATGTTATAGTTATAAACTCATTAAACTAATTTATTATCTACATCAAAAATACTATAATGTCAAATATACATCTTACTAATAAGAAATTATCGATTTTTACAACTCTCTTGAACAGTATGAAACGTTGCATTTGAATCATTTTAAATAAATACGCGAACTCCCGCTTGAAATGGTGACTGCGTGTTGCAATTGGTAGCCAGTTAGCCACCGTTGGCATCACTGCAATCTTGTGCCACTCTTGCGGCGCTCACGTAATCCATTCTGTTCGAGTTCAAACAGGTTGAACTGAAATAATTTTGGAAAGTGGAAAAAACTTTCGTTTTGTTGCGTATTCTCGAGTTTAATTTTAAAGTTTGAGTCTGTCTCTGAGTTTTTACGTATCGTTAGTGGTAAGTAAATAGGCCTAGTCGTACGTAGTAGATGATAATGAAATGGTCCCGTTTGTTGACTACTGTTAGTACTGTTCATCATTTACTCACCCAACGTTAGTTAGCCCTACACTGCATCATGTGCCATATAAGGAACATTTTTTTTAATAAAATTTAATTATCTGGTTTTTAGTGCTTTTGGTCTAACATCATGTTGTGCCATATATGGCATTTTGTGTAGTGTCCAAACGGTTAATATAATAGCCAACATATGTCATTGGATCGATTGTTGAAAGACATAAAGGTTTCTTTTTTGGTTTGTTTTCATTTTTAGTGCAATTAAAAATCTATTTTAAATGTAAACATATAATTTTATTGTATTATTCTTTGAATCAAGCATGTTTAATGAACATATTTTTATAGTTGGAAGTATTTTTTAGCGTAAGCCTATTCATTTTCTTTAAAAAATTAAAATTATGCCTTTATCATTTAAGATGCATTATGAAATATGAGTGTCACTTGTCGTCTACTCGACGTAAATAAATTCAACGTAATATTTAAGTAAAGACAAAGAAGCGTTGTACATATACACTATTTAATTTGTCTTTTAAATCGGAGCCACAAATAATACCGACAATTAACAAAACGAAGAAGACAAAAAACATACAATTTTTAAAACAGCACAGACAAAACATGATGGAGGCATAGACATATAACAAGCTCTATTTTGAAACAATAATAAACAAGTCCATCTATTGAAACAATATGACATTCTCCAACCTTGAGTTTCTAACTCAAAACAACACAAATTAAAGAATTTTCAGAGTCAATATCACTTTGACGAAGTTCAGAGTATTTGAGTTATTGTTTTTTTAACAACTAAACACAAAACGTAATAATTTACTATGTTAAATATCTTGCTGGAGTAGTAATCTTCCTACCCTTTCTAGTCCGTTTATCCAGAAAAGTCTCTTTTGAAGGTTTTTGATCTCCCTCTTCTAAAGACGTATCTGTCGGCACATTCGACAAGCTACAGCGCGCACCTTTAGGCCTGCAAAGCGTTTGCACACAGTGCATTTCATAACAACATAGCGAGTGGTTCTCTTACCCTTTACAATCCAGAACCTTTCTCTAAGCAAGCTCAAAAGATCCTGCACTCCCACATGGTTTGCCTTGACATGTGTATCATGAATAAATCTGGTGACCACTGGATGATCAGAAGGAAATAAGGCTGAATACATTAAATCTGACACATCCGATATTCGTGTTTTCAGACGTAGAACATCTTTGGCGTCCACAAATAAATTCAGTGACTTGACAGGTTCATATTTCGAGTCGTGAAAGATTCTTTCTGAATTAATCTAATGACAAGGACTTCGGCCTCATCCACTTCAATGGCACTAAGATCTCCCCTTGTCTTCGATTGCTTTCTGCAATTACGAATGAATCTGAGCACCTATCCCACAAGACGGAGAATTCTGTGGTACTGAGAGAAGAATCTATAATACCACTCACCGTCAGTGTTCACATTTGGTAGAGGAGTCATAGCCGCATCTTTTCTTTTTTCCTGGTAGACAACTTCATCCTTAACAAAAACAACTTCTATAAGCCATTGACCTGGAGGCAGTTTTAGCCATTCAGGTCCCTCCCACCATCTCACCTGCATCAATTTCTTAGCAGAGCATCCTCGACTGGCAAGATCTGCTGGGTTAAGTGGATCTGGAACCTGGCACCAGTCTTCTTTTGCCATCAATCGTTTAATCTCTCAAGCCCTATTACGTACAAAAGTAGCCCACTGCTCCTCTCTTTATATCCACGCTAAAACCGTACTTGAGTGACTCCAGAAACAGAAGTCCAACACATTAAAATTTAAATGTTCCACTAGGGAGGTAAATAGTCTAGCCCCAAAAGTAGCAGCTAAGAGTTCCAAACGTGGTATAGGGGTCTTCTTGATAGGTGCTACCCTGGCCTTAGCCTGAACAAGTTGAACTTCAATGAAAAGTTCAGTCTCCGATCTCAAATAAGCAACAGCATCATATGTATCTTGATTGGCATCGCAGAACGTGTGAAGACTATGCTTCGCGTTCTTCTGTGTGATACATATGGGAATTTCGATTTTGTTCAGACATTGAAGTCTCTTAGTCCATTTTACAAACCTCTCCTTTTCTTTTGTAAGAACTTCTTCATACCAGCCCAACTTAGAGGCCCACATCTGTTGAATCAACTGTTTTGGGATCAATGTTACAGGAGCTGTGAAACCAATTGGGTCATACAATTTATTAGCAACAGACAAAACTTTTCTCTTAGTCACACTCTGAAAATCAATTTGAGGAATAAAGGCTGAATTGATGGCCAACATATCAATTCCACGCCTCCAATGCAGACCTAAAACAGGTGACACTTCACTATTGTCAACTTCAGAGCTAGAATATGCCCATCCTTTCAGCTCAAATTTTGCTTCAAGCACCAAAGTAGTTGATTCTGTCATAAACTGATGTAGCTCACTCACCTCATCTATACTCGAGATACTTGTCAACATAAAAACCCTTCTGAATTTTTTTTTATTGTTTTCTGGGAATACATGCTAGTCCCAAAACAGTTATTTTCATAATCTCTCAAGACTGAGTCTAGATGGTGTTCAATGACAGCTCCTAACAGAAAAGGTCTGGATGAAACGCCGAAAACCACACGTTCATGTCTTAGGACTAAGCGAAGCAGGAGAGACGGAATACGTTCAATCAAGTTTGGCCCTTCCTCTAAGCAATCATTCAGTGAAGGACAGGAATTGATCTTTGCTAAGGCATCAAACACGGGACGAATCTTCGTGTTACCATGTTCCTTTCCTTGATCACTGGTCGGTGGGGAAGATAATGTCCTTCATTACACTTAGGCCCAATCTTACAATGTCACGTTAAAGTCCTCGTAATTTAACCGTTCGTAAAGTCTAACCGTTGGTTAAACTTGGCGTTGCGTTTTACAATACTATTTTGATGTTCTCGTCAAGTTACGGACGGGTGCCTTCCATTAGTTCTTATCATTAAGCTTCTCGGAGCACTAGATTTGCTACAAAGCTTTTGATTGGCTTAATTTGAACCAATAGATTGTAAGTAACTATTAAATGTCTTTAAAGTTATGGAGTTGTTAGGAAAACAGATTAAAGTACAATGCATGTTTATGTTGTTGTTTATAACACGTCATGTTATTCAATAATCCATATTCATAGAGTCTCATAAGTTTCTATCCAAATAAAGATGGGTATACCTACTCTGTTTATTTTAAACAGGCATGTTTTAACCCAATTTTTAAAGCTTCAAAATCTTAAGAGTAGAGTCATAGTCAATTTTTAAACACACAATTTAATATTCAATTAAAAACCACCCTTAATTAACCATGGACGTGCACTGGAGGGGAGAAAGGGAAGAAAAAACACGTCCTATATTAGCCATTCAGGCCTACACATAATAGCTTACAAGACTATAAAAAGATAGGTAGGCCTACAGCTATTGTCAATTATTACTATTAACTATTAACAGCAAGAAATGACAACTCCAAATTGCAAAGTGAAACCATTGAAAATAATGTACATATTTTTAATAGGAAAGAAGAGCATGTAGGCCTAAGCCAAAATAGTTGTAATAAAAGGCAATACCAGAAATTAAAAACCTCTGCCCCATGTCGTACGACGACTTATAAATCACCCTCTCTACAAATTTGACCAAAAGAAATGGAGGCGTCCCAAATTAAACAGCTATATTAAATAGAAGGAATAAATTTAACATAGTTATTTTATTATCATCTTTGTGTTAAACTGGGAGTAATTTGTTCTTTAAAAAAAAAAGTATATGGGATTGAACACGAGCCGCTTCCTTGATAGTCTGACGCCGTATCATGTTTGCCAAAGTGGTACATACTGAAAACACGGAAAGTTAGAAATATAATACCACAAATCTATGATTAGATGATCATTGGTGAAACATATATTTAATTACTGGTGGACAATATTAAAAGCAAGAGAATTCATAAATAACTGTCCAAAGTTTCTAAAAATAATAATATAACCTCACTTGAATAAAAACCAATTGCCATAAAACAATATGGCGGAATGTTTGTAAGTTAATGTGGACGTTCAAATGCTAACCAGAAGGTAGACCTCACGTTAACTTTACGAGCACTTTAACGAGGACGCTAGCTCTAACCAAACATTGTAAAATCCAAAGTAGTGGTTGTTATCGCTTAACCGCATGTTAAGCCCTAACGAATAGAATAACATGACATTGTAAGATTGGGCCTTAGCATTAACCACTTCTTTTATGATTCTCTCTCTCTTCCACTATTCAAACACTTCTGTGTAGGCTCTTTCTACTTCAAGAGACTTCAGTTTCCGGAAAGTTGTTTCCAGACGCCTCTGAGCTATTGTGAAATTTGAAGAGAGAAGGGAGTGTTCATCCACCCATGGAAGTTCAACCATGTAACAACCATCCACATCCCGTTTGACAGTTTGTTTAAAATGTTTTAGTGTTGCTAATTATATTTCAGCCTTTGTCCTTCGCTTATCTGGGTCTTCGATTCCCAGAACATTAAGATCTAAGAGTGTGGAAATAGACATATCTTTAGCAAACAAAGGAGTTATGGTCATGGTATGAGAAAGTACCTTCTTACACGGAACCCTGCCTAGTAGTGTCCATCCTAAATATGTGTTCACAGCTACCATACCCCATTTAAGAACCACTCTTTCACCAGTGAGTATTTTTCCCGCAAAATCAGCCCCTATCAAAACTTCTACCGGTCCGACCTCATAATTTTTTCTATACCCGGCAGCTGTAGCTCTCTTCGATAAAAATCTTTTCTTGCTGAAGGCACAGAACAACATATTTTATCATAATCAGGAACCTTAAAGTTGCATACATAACTGTTTTTTATATTTACCAACTGGATTTGAAAATGATTGTGAGAAACTTCACCTGATTGGTTTCCTCCAAACAAAGCATGCTTAATACGTTCTTCACATATTGATGGGTACCCCATTTGTCCTACCCCTTCCTTCAGAATGTATGATCTCTGGGATCCCGTGTCTATCAGAGCTCGAATATTTCGATTACCCCTCTTCCCCTTCAACCTTATAGTAGGAGTTTGAAGAAGTACTTCAGAACAAGAATTATTTGCTAATGTATTCTCCACAGGAACCCTTGTACTTTCAGTAAGTCTTTCTTCAAATTGTCCTTATCCCCAGACTTAAGAACATTAGTTTCTAGTTTGGGACAAAGTAGAATACTGTGTTTACCATCACATATGAAACACTTTAGTTTACATATCTTTACAATGTGTCCACCTTTCAGACAAACAAAACAACAGTGACTCTGCCCAATAATGTTAGGCTTCTCATCTCTGGTCAATTTTCTGGTTTTAAAATAATTTACAGAAAATTATGCTGCGTTACAAAATATACACATTGAAGTGTTTGAACTAGGCCTATTTCTTGTATCTACTAATGCGGATGCTGTAGATACCTTTGTTCCTTCATAGCCAGGGATATTCCTCCTCTTACCTTTTACAACCTCCTCTCCACCACTGATATTAAAACCTTTTACCACAAGACAGATGCGCTCTTCTTGTTCGACTTCCCTCCTGAGAAAGACCATTAGACTCTGCTCACCTTGACCTGAAGCACAGCTAAGTTTCCAAGCACGTAGTAAATCTTCCGTCAAGCAGGATTCAACCATCGGATATAACATTGCCGCATACTTATCAGAGGTGACTCCCAAAGTCTCAAGTACTCTCAGCTGAGTTTCCAAACGGTCATACATAGCGATAACAACATCCCATCCGACAAACTCTGAAGAGTCGGCTTCAATAGTTCCCACACATAAACTTAGACCAATAAATAATCGGGGCCAAAACGAGATCTTAAACTTTGTGTAGTCTTAGGATAATTTTCTCGAGTCTGAAGAAAACGTTTGACCACTTCTCGAGCCCTTGAACCAGTTAAAGTGGCCTGAATCAAATATTGGAATTATTCGGCTGCATCTGAATCCTCATCTTCATCAATTTTAGCGAATTGGCTCCAAAAACTCAATCATTCTGTTATGTCACCCCCATATTTCTTAAATTCGATCTTGGGGAGCTTGTACTTACTTTTTGAACAATGTCTACCTCTATAATCGGTTTGAATACCAGCTGCGGACTCTACATCTGTATCATGTAGGCCTAACACCTTAAATTTGCCCATATGAATACATATAGTTGCTCAATTAGCTTTGTATTCATCCGAACTAGCTATTTCGGCACTCAATTCATTTTCCGATGCATCACTTTCAAGCAAGCTATTCAATATTTGCTCATCTAGGTCTGCAAGTTCAGTTGATTTTACTCGCAACAGCTCGTGATTTGTTTCAATGGCCACTAAGTCCTTCTCACCATCAACTGAAAACAGATCTGTTATAGTCTTCACAATCTTCATGAAAGAAGCTCTAATGGTGGCCCTTTTCTTCTTAAACAACAGCAACTCTTTATCTCCCCCTACACGTCTTGTCACGGTCGCCATAAATAAATTTGACGTAGTATTTAAGTAAAGATAAAGAAGCGTTGTACATAAACACTATTTAATTTTTCTTTTAAATCGGAGCCACAAAAATTGCCGACAATTAACAAAACAAAGAAGACAAAAACATACAATTTTTAAAACAGCATAGACAAAACATGATTAGAGACATAGACATATAACATGCTTTGTTTTGAAACAATAACAAACAAATCCATCTATTGAAACAATATGGCAATGAGCTTGGCCAAGAATAAATTTAGTTTTAAATCTGTAAACTGTATTTGAGCTTGGCCAAGAATAAATATAGTTTTAAATCTGTACACTGTATTTGAGCTTGACCAAGAATAAATATAGTTTTAAATCTGTACACTGTATTTGTCTCCTTACACATTATAACTTAACAATAAACTTATGTTTTTGAATATGTATCAAAATAGGTTTACTAGTATGTCACTTGGGGTGCTACACAGAATCAGACGAACGTACGTCATTGATCTCTATAATATAACTGGATGGACATACACATACACATTGCCAAGGACAAAAGCGTGACGTTCAAATTTATCGTCTGCTACACTGTGGGGGGACAGATTTAATGGTCTCTTTCAATGTTCTTATGTGAAAACATGTCTCTGATGAATAAAAGTTTTATTGTTTGAAAATAGTGAATTATTATAACACACTTTCCTGAAGAAACATTTGCATTAAAGGATATACAATTCGGTTTTACAGGTAATACTGTACAAATACGAATAAAATCTTTAACATATATAATGTGTAGCTATCATCAATGTTGTTTACAGTCTGCCAAGACTACACTTATATTTAAAGTTGGTTATTAGCTTATATATTGGTTTCATAAGCCATATTATATTAGAAGTTCACAAGGCCGTAGTCAAGGGGGGGGGGTTTTGGGGGTTCAAACCCACCCTGAAATTTTATAAACAAAGTATATATGGCTTTATTTATGGTACAAATACAAATTAAGGGGCTGTGCTACCATAAATAGCACTTCAGAGAGCTTCTAGAAGTGTTCAATATTTAGAATTTTTTCTAGCCTCCGGCAGTTAGAGGGCTATGTTGCTATAATAAACACTTCAGATAACTTCTAGAGGTGTTTAAATATATAGATTTTTCTTAGCCTCTGGTAGTTAGGGGGTTATGTTGCCATATAAAAACACTTCAGAGAGCTTCTAGAACTGTTTATCATTTAGAATTTGTTTCTAACTTCCAGCAATTGAAGGATGTGCCCACCAAACCCCCCGTGAAATTATTGGCTGGCTACGGCCTTGGAAGTTCGATACATATAATGAATAAGGTATCTTAAAACTTGATTACATTTCTTTGAATGACAAACTTTGTGTAGTTGCCATACATTCAAACTATCGCGTAGGTTATAGGCTTATAGAAAGTATTATTATATTTTTTTTTTTTTTTTAAAAAAAGGTCGGTTCATATCTTGTATATTGCTTTCAGAAACCATATTTGTTTGAAAGTTTGATAACCATAATGAAACAAGCTAGCTAAAAACTGTATTACATTTGTTTGAATGACATACTTTGTGTAGAAGTCTTAAGATCAAATGATATTTTAGGTTATAGGCTTGTAGGAAGTATGGTATCTAGTAAACCCTGATTTTAGTAATAATCCCAATCTGTAACGCTTTATTTCGTACCAGAATACTATCATATATATATTTTGGTAGGATAAACGGCCATTTATAAAGGAAGTAGAAATTTCCTTTGGAATCTCTTTTATCCTACCTAAACACAATTATAGGGCAAGGCCGTAGGCAGCCAATAAACGGGGAGTTTGGTGGGCATATCCTCCAATTGCCGGAGGCTAGAAAAAATTCTAAATGATAAACAGTTCTAGAATCTATCTGAAGTGTTTTTATATGGCAACTTAACCCCCTAACTACCAGAGGCTAAGAAAAATCTATATATTTAAACACCTCTAGAAGTTATCTGAAGTGTTTATTATAGTAACATTGCCCTATAACTGCCGGAGGCTAGAAAAAATTCTAAATATTGAACACCACTAGAAGCTCTCTGAAGTGCTATTTATGGTAACAGAGCCCCTTAATTTGTATTTGTACCTTAATTTTGATATTTTTTGAACCATAAATAAAGCCATATATACTTTGTTTATATAATTTCAGGGGGGTTTGAACCCCCAAAACCCCCTCTTGACTACGGTCTTGTTATAGGGTATGATTCTGGTGCGATATAAAGCCTTACAAGTGAGCTTCCTTCAAAAATCATCGTATATATTAGGCTACATCAACTTATTCAAAGAAAAAACTAACCAGTTTCGAACTTTGTTATGTTCTTCAAAGCTTTTACTAACATATTAATTTAATTTAACTAATCACACATTGTTTTTTCTCATATATTCAATCAAATTAATGAACGATGTCAAAATGCCACATTGCCTTATATGGGTGTAAGAGAGAAAGAGATACCCGAAAGTTTCTTTCTCTCTTAGATAATGTTATGCAGACGACAGTTCGAAAATTTCAGCTGCAGATGTTCATCCAGTTATATTATAGAGATCAATGACGTACGTATATCATGGTAATACCACAGATCACCTTACTCTAGGTTAATACCATGGTTTTCCCTCATTCAAAGCATGCGCATGCGCACATTACTTCGTTCATCACTGCCACTAACTAACGTCTTTTGTTGCTATAAACCAATCACACTACATACAACTTCAGTGTGACTCATTCTACGCTGATAGTTACAAGTGCCGTAAAAAAGATTTAACGAGTTTGTTACACATGTCAGGAATATGTAGACATTTAAATGTAATTGTGTGTTCTATTGAAGATAACCTTAGGAATTATAATATTTGGACCATAGTTTTTTAAACTTTAATCCATAAGAACCCAAAATCAACAAAATGTCAGTACAGCACTAATAAAATACAATAGTTTTCAATTCATAAAACCGGTGTCAACTATGGTGTATATTATGTTGAAGCAATTTCTCAAATAATTTGAGAAGTTAAGGAAGAAAACCTATTTTTATTCGAGAGTATATCGTTATTAGGTAAGTATCTGGTTCAATTTTGTGCACGTAAAAAGTGTTTATTTCACATTTACTACCTTTATCTATATCGTGTAAACAAAAAACTTGTTAACAATAGCTACACCAAGGCCGTACAATAACATAGTCAACAATAGCTATACTAAGGTCCTACAATATTGACCCTTTATGAAGATTTTAAAAGTCAAATTTGTTAAAGCTCATGTTTTGTAAACATTGATGTCTTCCTCCCTTAATCAACTTTTAAATTCACTATGTTTAGGCTCGTCGTAAATCGTATGAAGTAGAACTAAAGTATAGAGCATTAAAATTTTCCAACCGACCCTTCTTAGAAATTTTAATTTTCCACGCTCTTGACCCTTCAAAATTCCCAATTGAGAAAATCGTCGATGCATAGTTTACAAGGCCGTATCCAGGATAAATGTTCATAAATCCAATAGCCACCGTTCTTATGATCAAGTAAATTTTTTTTAAGGTTCTCAGCACAAGAGCTATTTATTACACTTGTGACAGCACTTGTAGAAACTTCAGGATCCCGTTGTCCCAATTTCACATGAAGTCAAGACTAACTTTGACCTGACTGAGATTCGACCTGATAAACCTGAGCTGGTTAGTTAGATGGTATCCCTTAAGCCCCCCTTTTTTCTGAAATTTTATTTGGGCTACTACCTTGAATCTATGCCTCCCATAAATTTACTATGTGGAGGGGGATCCATAGTAAATTTATGGGTACGCCACTGGACAGCAGGGATGGACCCAGAGAGGGGTGCGGAAGGCGCGCCCCCTCTAGAAATACTGTCAGTTTGTAACGTAATATCTCGCTAGCCAGTTGCTTCTCGTGTCAATCACTGTCAATAATTGATTTAAATTTTTAACACATAATTTAACTAATAAGAATTAACAAAAAACCTAAATAAACGGTGAACTTTTATGAGTTTTCTTTTTAATTTTTATCATTAATTTATAAATTACTCTAAAACTTTGAAGGATTGTACCGTCAGAATTTCCCGAGGGGGAACTTCCAGCCAGATCTCGTGAGGGTGCCCCACCCCACCCCTCACGAAAATCCTGGTCTTGGCCCCCCATCCCTCACTAAAATCCTGGATCTGCCCCTGCTGGTCATCGGATCAGCACGACTGACTGATGACTGACCGACTCGGGTTTGATACTCGACCATAATATGAATTGAAGTTCCTCCCCCAGCCCAAAAAGTGGCGTCTCACCCCTACTTTTCAGGCTAACGGCGCTGCATTTGACTAAAATCTTTCCTCAACGGGTCCCCAGGCTAGTTATTTGAAAGTTTGGACTATATATATATAATTTCACCTCGTATGGCGTGGTACATAAGGGGGCTGCAGCGAAGTATCTATCATTGGCTTCAGGGGGGTCCACGATATGGAAAATTTTGGGAACTCCCTAGTCTGAAACATTCAAACGCAAGCTTTTATGGATTAGAGACACTCAAACTCAAGTTTGTTTGTGTTCTACGAAAACATCCAAAAGCAAGGTTGCTTGTTAGACGATAAAAATCGAACGTAAGGTTGTTTGGGTTCGACCATTAACATCCAAACGCGAGATTATTATAGTTAAGACTGTAGCATCCAAACTGCCACGATGCTCCAGTGGGAGGAATTAGCCACGCAGTTTCTTACCAAACCCGAGCGATATCGGAGCCCCCATTTAGAAGTCTCGACAGTGATGTAACGTTTAGCAACACTGATCACCCGTGACAAGAACTGGCAGAGAGAGAGAGATTACTGTAAACTTCATTCACCGCGAGGTTGCAGCAGTTTAGCACCTAGGCAACCACTAAAGGTGGTGAGCGGGGCTGTTTCATACAGAGAAGTGAGTTGCAAATAGGTCCACCTATTTAGTTTAAGCGAATGCTTTAAGAGTTATTCCAAGTTTTAAATGTTTAGCTACGTTAAATTTATTCTAAGAACGTTAACATTAGAATCATTATTAAATGAATACAATAAAACAATAGCAGCGATTACAGATCGCTTCTCACACTCGCGTATCAACCCCCCCCCGCCCCCCATATACTCAAACAACAAGCCCCCACTAGAAAATGGGCCGAAAAAGTTCATCTCTACGGCCCTGCATCTCTGTTTCCCTCGTATATGCTCCAAAATGTTCTCCCGATTGATGATTAGTCCTTTCAGTTGTTCTCCAGTCTATATACTTCAAACCCGCCTCGATGGCGTAGTTGGCTAACGCGCTAGTCGTGTTGAGCTCGACCGCCGAGGACGGGGAGATCGAGGTTCGAATCTCGGTCGGGTGAACTGGGGGTGGTTTTTCCTAAATGGTTTTCCACTCTCCCTCCACGCAAATGCGGGTTCACTTCCTCTAAATTCAATCCTCCCAATTCCTAATCCATTAGCGTAATTAGTACTTAAGCGTATAACCCGAACGGGTAGTAAGACGCGGTGCTAAATAATAATAATAATATATACTTCAATAGTACAGTAGCCCCATGGCTTCTTTGGTGCTGACTGACAGCTCACAGCTGACAGCTGACGGCTGACGGATTTGAAAAGCTACCGGACCAAATTATGTATCCCTACGCCGAACCATATGATCTGCAAAAAACATGTGTTTAGCAGCTGTCACTTCTGACA
>CABFWO010000869.1:159460-175089 GCA_902155825.1 Timema genevievae | reverse complement strand
CCCCATTAGAAGACCTCCAACCACTCAAACATCCCTCTTTTACAGCAGCAATATTGCCGCAGTCAAAATACAAGTGCGTGGAACTAGAGATAACACTTTTTTTTAGGTAACATTTTTAAATGATTGAATCACAGGCCAAGGGGATTTATTCGTAAAAACTTTTATTCGAATATTGATGATATATGGGCCATAGCAGATCCAAAATTAGTGACGCATTAGACCACCAAGCACTTACATCGATGCGTGATTGTGATAAAGAGACCTGAATTCGTTGTTATTCTATTGTAACTCATTTGATAATATTTCTAGTGTAAAAGTCCCATTTAAATAAAGTATCTGGAATTTCTATAAAACGGAGAATCTACCTTAAACAAACAAAAAAAGGAGGGGAATTTTTCCGTCTCATTCTACGACGTGGAATTCAATTTTTTGCTTGCTTTTTTTTTAATATTGATTTTCCGGACCAGTTTATTTTAATTCAGTAAGGTTTGTAAAGATATATTAGTGTTGGAAGAAAACTTGTTACTTTTTCTGATGTACACTTCGTTTAGCCTGTTAAGTAGCGAGCTTACCTTGACAGCCTAAACTATGGTGCAACCTGTAATATAGGGCTGAATTGTATGTAATCGGTCAAAGTAGGATTGAAACCTTTCAGAGTAAACGGGGATGATCACAGTGGCAATATTATGTTTGTAAAGATTAATAGCACACATAATAAATGTTGATTGTTTTGTTTGAATGAAAACCCCCCCAAGATTCCATTGAATTGTCCCCAGAATCTTGCGGGTGGTCCAGCTTGTGATCTCGTTCCAGGCACGCAGTTGAGGGGGACAGGAGGAGTTGTCCAAAATATCTCGACATCCGCCAATTCCTTTCTTCTCCCCGAAATGTCAACCAAGACTACATTTTATTAAACTTAAAATACATCTTTTCAATATATTAATTGGAAAATAAAAAATGTCACATTAATGTTTAAATTATCATTATTATTCTACTCTTTATTACACGTCATCCGAGTGATAGTCATCAAGGTACTGTGCGGTTGGCTAAAACCGGCTAGTATCGTGTCCTGTGACGTCATGACTTTTTCACTAAATAGCCGCAAACCAACGCTTTTATACAACATTGTGAAAGGTATGAGAAAGGGATCCCTTCTCCGTACTCCATTTACTACCCAAAATATATTCTTAGATACATGCTTACATTGCTAAAGTTAAGATTGTGACATATTCTTGGGCTTCACTCCACTACCTTATATAATATGCGTAATACAATTATTAGTGTGGCAAAATATATTTAATTCCATAAGCAGACTGGACCAGTCATAGTGCTCGTTGCTGATATAACTCTGTGTTTAGAAAGTGCGCGGAAAGTCCCCTAGACAGACAATGAAGTGTTCCCTCCGTGCGCCCACAGTGTGTCCCCGGAAGGGTGGGGTCGTTATTGCGCTGGTTATTAACTGCTCTCAACAATCACCTTTTGTTTCGGTCACTGCACGCGGTCGGGGACTATTTAGTACGAGATTTCGGGTCATTGTGCTGGTATTGAAGAGAGGGTGGAAAACCTTCGCTAGTAAACTAAGATGTTATTTGAACTTCAGCTTACCTGGTCAGAACTACCACGTGTTAAAAATAAAAACACCGCGTGCTAAGATTAAAACACCGCGTGCTAAGATTAAAACAACGCGTGCTAAGGATTAAAACACCGCGTACTAAGATTAAAACACCGCGTGCTAAGATTAAAAAACCTCATGCTAAGGATTAAAACACCGCGTACTAAGATTAAAAAACATTATGCTAAAATTAAAACACCGCGTGCTAAGGATTAAAACACCGCGTGCTAAGGATTAAAACACCGCGTGCTAAAGATTAAAACACCGCGTGCTAAGGATTAAAACACTGCGTGCTAAGGATTAAAACACCGCGTGCTAAGGATTGAAACAACGCTTACTAAGGATTAAAACACCGCGTGCTAAGATTAAAACATTACGGAATTAGTTTTAAAATCCCACTTATTTTGAGTTTGAAGGTAACATGACTTAAGATCACTATTTTTTTTGCAATTTTTTAATAAAAAAGCTTTTTTCAAAATAGATAAAACATTTCTTTGGAAGGCACTTTCACTTTTTATGTTCATAGTAATCTTAAGATTGTAAATATTAGCCATTAGCATGATAGCATTGGAATTTAACCACACATACTTAGAAAACTTTTAGTTGAAATACCGCTATGCTCTTTACAAAATTAATATTCTATTGAAGCCATATTTTATTTATTTTGGACATCATTTTTTGCTATACAAATTGTAAAATTACGGCTATTAACTTGCGTTCCCTCCCACCTCACCTCAATCACCATCATAAATATAGAATGTAAACAACTATGCAAACTTTTTTTAAATAATATAACCTTTATTGTATGACACTTAAATTTTGACTGACTTGAGCTCACCAGTGCTGAGCAAACTAACCCTGCCCAGGGCCGTAACTGGAAATTTTCTTTAGTGAAGAAAAACCTCCAAATGACGCCCCCCCTCCCCCCACCTCTTCCCGCCCTTTTCTCTTTGGCCATCTAGCTGTTCACCTAACTTTTTTACTTTTGCATTAAAAATTGTATTTTTGAATTTGGGCTGATGTCTATTTATTTAATTTGTTTTTATTTAGAATTGTAAAAATAAAAACAAAATAAATTTTTAAAGGAAGGTAGGCCCCTATTATTTATGGTTAGAACACAAAAATATGATACAAAATAGTGATACAAAAATGTACTAAAGTAATTGCATAAAATACTCCTGTGATTGCAAAAAATACTCCTACTGTAGTCTTGAACTTCATCTTGTGAGCTTTCTTGGCTTCTTTACTTTCCTTATTTACTTAACATTTTTCCACTAAAATCCTTTCTTTTTTTCTGCGTCCCGAAGGCACCCCTCTCTAGATCCGGCTCTTCCTGTGATGTTCGTTGCCCAATCAAATAAGTGTCTCTCTTTAGGTGCTATATTAGTTTGTTTGGCTTGTCACATCGTGAGAGTTTGTCATTGTGTCAACATCGCGAGTGAATTACGATGCATGGATTAAATGTGTGAGATTGTGGGAGACATGGCTTGTCGGTGTTTCTTTCTATAGATAAACGAGAAGCGGGAATCTCCGAACCCACTCGTCCGAGTGGTAAGGTTGCTCTGTCATCAGGCTTGTCGGTGTGTCTTCCTGTAGATTTGCGAGTAGGGCGTGGAACTCTGGATCCACTTGTCCGAGTGGTAAGGTTGCTCTGCCATCATTCGTATGGCTCAATCCCAGTCAAGTTTTGAAATATACTACCGGTATTTGTTAAATGTAAGTAATATGCCCAAATATATTTTAAAAATCCATCATATCTTACTACTCACGCGGATTATCCGCATTTAATTACACTAATGGATAAAGAATGACTAAGGTAGACAAAGGTACCCACACTTTAAAAACTGCTGGACTCTTCATGCATGCCACCTAGGACTCTAAACGGCAATTACGCTCCTGCACTTGTGCAATCGATCAATTAGGGGCAGAGTCACGAACACTAGCCAGAGGGCCGCCGAGAGGGAAAATGTTTCGACCTCATTCCCCGCCAGACCTCGCGAGCGTGCTGCCGCCATACCGCTCAAAACGGCGATGAACTTAATTAATTTGAGCGAGTAATTCACTTTATAATAATAGCGTGAGTTATGAACGTTGCAGACTTGTTTGTTTGTTTGTTTGTTTGTACGCTTTAGTGGCGCTGACTGTTACTAATTAGCTTCAGAAACAACAGAAGAACCCGGTCAGTGAAAGGGGAGTAACTAGGGATACCCCCCCCCCTCCACCCCGAATCTCTTAAGGTCACGCTTCAGCAGATGAGTTATCTTTTCATTTATTATTTGATTAAAAATTAATTTGACTAATTTTGAAAACTTTCAATGCACATTGATACAATAAGTTAATAAAGTTGCGCTGAAACATGTACATTATTTACATTATTTTATTTAAGAAGATATTACCAAGATTATATTCTGATAAAACGTGATCATGGGCATTTTATTACAATTGAGCCGTTTAGTTTACTTTTTAAAGTACTCTTCTTATAGGTTACCCTAATTTAAATAATTATGCGTGGCCAGTTTCCCGAGTTAGTAAAAACTGCTCAAAGTGAGCACTTCAGCAAATAAACTTTGTATATGTATAATAGCTTGCTGTATGGATAAGGGAGTATGCAAGGATAAGGAAGTGTGGAGAAGGTAAGGATGGATAAGTACCGAGTTGGTTTTTTCGAGCTATATGCACAGTTTCTTGTCTATCCCGTTAGGGAACGGCGTGATTAGGTCTGTATGTATTATCTATTAATAGATGATCTGGCGGTTTGGAGGTAAGGTGTCAGACCTCTGTGCTGGGGGTCCGGGGCCCAATCCTTGGTCCCGACACAGATTTATCTTATTGCCAAACCCTTCCTTCACCTCTGACAAGACTAATAATAATAACTGTATTACATTTGACTAAAAATTGATTTGAAACTTATTTTTAAAACTGGCATTGCGCATTAGTACAATAAAATACTGTTCATAATATTACTTAGAAATATAGCATTTCACTTTTTAAAATAAGAGGATATTACCGACACTAAATTATTTATATGAAACTCAATTCTCGATGTTCTTTAAATTAAACCATTTTGTTTACATTTAATAACTATTTACTAAAAAGGTAATACTATTCCTTATAAATACTTGCAGTCATTTTATATTATCTATTAAAAAATCATTAATTTTGAAATGACTTACTGGCGTTGAAAACAACCCCTTTATGAGGCCGTCAACTGTAGCGCTGAGATGCGTTGCAGTCGTCCAGAAATCCCGCTATTTTTAAGAAGTGATTGGTTTATTTCAAATATGGTTCACCTAACATGACTCGACGGAAACAATAAAACCCTGAATTTTAAAATATTATAACTTTAAAAATAATCTTTTAGTTTCTTTTAGACACTTTAGAATTACTATGAATTTAGGAATTGAAGACAAAAATACTTAGCATCACGTCTTACTAACCGTTCAGGTTATATGCTTAAGTACTAATTACAGTAATGTGTTAGGGATTAGGAAGGTTGAATACAGAGGAATTGAAACCGCATTTGCGTTGAAGGAGAGTGGAAAATTATTGAGGACCCCCCCCCTCCCCCCCCAGTTCACCCGACAGAGATTCGAACATTGATCTCCCAGTCCTAGGCAGTCTAGCTCAACATGAAACTAGCGCGTTAGCTAACTACGCCACCTAGGCTGGTTTTGAAGAGAGAAAAATAGATCCCACCAATAAGGGAAAATTAAACTCTAAATGTTTTCTTGAATTCAGATTTGAGAAATTGACCAAGTTTATCGATTTAAATGTCTGGGTCTTTCGAGAACTAGACCCAGGGCTCTTTGATCAATCGACAGAAGTTTGATCTAGTTTGTCATTGACCAAAATCTCGGGGTTCGAATCGCAGTTAGAATAGATGTATACCTTCACGCGCTGTAAAAAGCGAGATTTCAGAGTTTTTTTAAGGCGTTCTCAGAAAGGACACCTCTCGGCTTTCCGCCTGTCATGAATAGAAAATATTTTCAATATTTTAAAACAGGAATGTCAAACCCACCGTCGGGGGATTGTTATCCTTGCAGCAGGAACTTATACTAGGGGGAAGGGTGACATAATCAGCAGGCGCAGTCCACATCTGTGTCTCTTAGGTGTCATTAGCTTTGACTTGTGGCTGTAAGACCTACAGTGGAAACACGGTAACAATACCTGACGGTAATAAAGCTACTAAAACCACTCTCATATATACAAGTCGTGTTATCTGCAGCTGTCAATTTTCATAGTTATCAATAATCAATCATCATCATGATGATGCACAGTTTACTGCCACTGGCAATCAATCGTTATCGATATAAATAATAATCATAACACCAACATGTTAGGAGTCGTCCATAAACCACGTAACGCTTTTAGGGGGGGAGAGGGGTGAGCCCTAATGTCTACATGCTGTTACATTGGGGGAGGGTGGGGTACATCAAAGTTTTACGTAACACAAATATTATACTCAAATTTTAATGTTCAAAAATAATATTATGTTCATGTGTTCACCTTTGATAAACATATTCATAGATAACTTCTGAATATCTGTGGCGTTGAAAATGCAAGTTTAGCACTTTTTGTATATTAATATTTCGAATGCACTTAGGTATTATTGTCTGCCCGAGACTACGAACGCCAAGCACATTCGAAAACACATATTTTCGTGCGCATGACAGTGACATGTTTATACTCACCGCACTTGTTTAGATTTGTCCAATATAATGACCCCCTCACGTGCTTTTAGTTGGATAACAGCTGTCAGTCGAAGCGGCCTTAATTTATAAGTATAGTTGAGTTTGAGTATAATTTAGATTCCTACTGCACATTATTTTACATAAGCCGTGAACAATCGCTTGTGTTTGTACAAAAACAAAAATTATTTCTTCAAAAAGAGGAGACTTATTCATTGCTTGCGTAGAAAAAGCGATATCCAGAAAAAAACAGCGGAAAAGTTTCAAAATGTTGTAGTGAAATGGAAAGAAGCAAAAGTACAGAATTTATCTCAAGGCAAGTTTGAGGAGTCCATCAATAGTGTTATTTCTTCGTACCAGCAGCATGTTATGAAAAGTAAAGCTTCAAATATCATTAATTATTTTCAAAAGGTAAGTGAATTAAAGCCTATACCTTTTCCCTTCTGATAAATCTAGTGTGTATGTATATCAATGCAACTATTATACACCCACTACGGTGGCCGGATTATCTAAATTGTCATCCTCTCGGTAGACTAGACGAGCGATGTTGGGGATTTGGGATTCGATTACCAGTCAGATCTACTGAGGGTTGCTTTTTATAAATGGTTTCCCGATCTCCCCCCATGCAAATGCTGGTAGATTTTCTTTAAAATGTAGACCTTTTTACTATAAATATTGTAGGGTGGTATAGTCAAATTGTAGTTATTCTAATTATTTTTTATTATATTTATCTAATAGAGTAGAAATGAGGAAGGTAAAATTCTAGAGTTAATCTACCCTCATTAACGGGGAGAGATAATATCTAGGTTATTGATAAATTAACTGAAGTAAAGTTGTAGATTAATCCAATAATAATTTAGAAAAGTTGTATACTTAGAATTCTTTAAACAGCTCTCTATATGATGATAATATGACTATCATAAAAAGTGCACAATATTAAGAAAGATGTCTTACCCCAGCGTGAAACATCGGATGTGGTCATTTTAACATCATCAAGTAGCGCCACTATAGTAAAGAGCCATCCTAGTCAACACATAGTAGTGCCGTCTTGCTCTTACTCAGATCGCAAACCTGACATCCATAACATTAATATAGCAGAGGTTTTTCCTCATGAACCTGAGGAATTAAGAGATTTGCGTATTTATGTCTGTATAAATAATAATAATCTCTGAAATAATTTATAATTAATATTTAAAATGGATTTTAAGAAGTATTAAATCTGAATCCATCCTTTAGTTTCACAATCTACATGGTGTTACATGGGGAGAGGGGGGCTAAAAAGGTAAGAAAAAAGCGTTACGTGGTTTATGGACGACACCCTTAACAATGCGCACCGCAAACAAATAAGCTCGTATTGTCTATACTGTCCTTCCTGCCGTTTTACTATCAGGTTGTGTTTCTATATCCTGGAAAATACTATTTTAAAATTTGTATTTTACCAAGAAAATATATCTTTGAAGATTGTCTTACCGCGGGATAAAATCCCTCAAGGAATTTTCAAACCTTGAATTCCTCTTGAAGTTATTTAAAGTGCTTTAAAACATAACCGAAGTTGCATATGCAATGAATTTTATAGGATCCGATAAGCTATTAGCCCAGGCATTGTGTATAAACACAAAATACGTTATTAACAGGGCCTTACCGAGGGTGGATTCCAACCCCGCCCTTCTTGAAGCTATGATTAGTTATTAATTCAATGTTGTGTTCCTCATTGCCCAGCCGATCTCTGTTGAGGAAAGTGATGGACAACTTGCTGAGGTTTGCCTGACGTTCGGTGGAGCTCGCAGAGTGATATTATCTTCAAAAAGTGAAAAAGTGTAGTATGTAGTTTGCTTTTATTTAGCTAGTGCATACTTACTTTTCAATTAAAGTGTTTATTTTCAAGTTACTAATCGTTTAATTGTTTCGGCCTCACCCCCTATATATATATATATATACACAATTAAACGATTAGTAACTTGAAAATAAACACTTTAATTGAAAAGTAAGTAGGCACTAGCTAAATAAAAGCAAACTACATACTACACTTTTTCACTTTTTGAAGATAATATCATAATATAATAATATATATAATAATATATATATATAGGTAGTGATGAGGATCTTAGCGGCTGGGTTGCCGGATGAACATTATTGATATCTCTACCCCATTATGGATATACCAGGGACTTCTGGACGGCCTCCCTGGCCACTCGACCACGTAGTTCTCCACATGTG
This sequence comes from Timema genevievae, assembly GCA_902155825.1. Classification (NCBI taxonomy): domain Eukaryota; kingdom Metazoa; phylum Arthropoda; class Insecta; order Phasmatodea; family Timematidae; genus Timema; species Timema genevievae. The sequence goes on along the minus strand of CABFWO010000869.1, from coordinate 166,572 downwards.
AAGGTCACACAGTCACTCGTGTGTGGACAAAACCTCTAGAGGCAGTCGTGTGGACGAGAGCGGGCGGATGAGCTCGACGTGTTTGGAATATTTGAATGCATTCCTCTCGGGAGTTGTGTCGTCTACAGTCGTTAGATCGCTCTGTCCTACAGCGGTGATCACGATATATCTAAGACGTCATACTTGCATCACATTCGGTCGCCGATGACTGCTGAGATCACTGTCAGATGCACTAGGGCAGAGATTCTCAAAGTGGGGCCCGTGGACCCCCAGAGGTCCCCGAGGTTCGTCCACGAGATCGTCCAGGGAATCCGTAATATACCCATATATATCTTTTAGATCTTATAAAAGGGTAAATCGCTGGTATGTACTAAACACAATAGAGCTGTCTTCTCATATTAATAATCCGGCGAGAAAATGAGGCCTAAAAGTGGGGGATTGGCCACGCCCCTTATGCTCACATATTTGATATTAGTTTTCTTGTCAGCCAGCACAAAGAACTTTCATAAAAAGCACTAAAACATTTGATGCCTTTTCCAACAACCTATCTGTGCCAGCGAGCCTTTTCTGCTCTTTGTGGTGTGAAAAAATTATGAAATGTTTAAGTGTGGAATGAGACTTAAGGAGATGGTCACTAAAATGTATACACATGATATCCACAAGTCACACAAGCAGTTCCACTCCTCAACTTAATTAACAGTGATTATAAATGTACAAATATAATACATATTAGTCCTATATTTTCTTTTCGTTTTTATTGTAATTCTTTTTTTACATTTATTTAAAAAAATATTAGGCCCATGTCTAAAAATGTACAAACATAATACCTACATTTATGTTATTTTAATTTATATTGTAATCATATTTACGTTAAAAAAATTAACTAATTTATCCCTAATTTACGTTAAAAAATTAACTAATTTATCCCTACAGTACACTATAAATGTATCATAACTTTTTTAATCGTCTAACTTACATTAAGGGGTCCGCGATCCGCGAATTAGTTGTCCCATGATCAGAGGGTCCCCGTGACTAAGAAGTTTGAGAACCCCTGCACTAGTAGGGGGTGGCTTAAAACGTGTTTTTTAACGAACTTCTCCTCTATAGTCTCATAGTGCCATTGTTCTCTCTACTGGCGACTTACCTTGTTTACAGCACCAACACAATACACGGATACCTTCAGCTTACAACTATTGTGTAGGTGGACCAGACACAACCACTGCCCTTTATTTCTCTCCGTCTTTTCGCGCTCTCCTCTCCATATCAGTCTCTGGTGTTGGGCTACATCCGCGGATTGTCCGCCGATTACGGAGTGGAGCTGGTAGTCTCTCCTACCCACTCGTGTATCCCATCTTTGGGGCGTCCCGGTGGGCTAAGGCTCTTAGAATTAGATGGTAAGGTGGACCACGCGCCAAGAAAACATGGGCATCTCGGTTGGCAAAGGAATACTCAGGGAATTTGGTTGACAAGTAAAAAATCATAGAGTTCCTTTTGTTAAGTATAAAAGATGGATGGTTACAATAACGGTTTATGATGATTTTTGTGAAAAAAGCTTTTTAAAATAAATGGTACGGCGCACCGCACAGACTTTCTCTCTCTTTCTATAAACTCAAGTATCTTCAAGGTGTTGCACATCTTCGAGTCATTGCATTGATATTTAATTATTCATTTATACATTTTGACCAATAAAAAATGTAAATATTGACTATTGAGTCTAAAATGGAGATAGATCATTGCTATGCAAACATTTCTCCTAAGAGATTTAAGGAAAAATAACATACTTTTTTAGATACTTATATTTAATTACTCTATGGCATTGGAGAATTATTGCGTTAAGACTTAAGTAGTATATGTTTACAACTAAAGCTCACAAAATTGTATTAATATATTTGCAAATATCTCAGAAACTGTTGCTTTTATAAAAATATATGTCAAATAAAAGTTTTTTATTTCTAATAGTCCTACAATTTTGCAATGATAAGTTGTTTAGTTTCTCAAATAGTTGTGGAGATACGGAAATTAACGCTTCTGTAAAGTACCCTAAAAATCATTTTCATAGGAAAATGAAAATAGCCAGTTTATTTATAATCTTAATCAACGCCTAGATACGAATTTTAATCAAAATCGTTTGAGCAGATTTTGAGAAAACCTATTTTTTCTCTTTTCGCCCTTTATAAAACTACTCTTAATTTTAAGTTTTAATAGACACACAGACAGACGGCATTACAAAGACTATTTTTTAGGGTTCGAGGGGTCATGAGACGTCGACATCCATCAACATTTCAGGTTAGTTTTTTTTTACGGTTGCAATACTTAAACTTTAATGTCCAAAAAGTTAAAAAAAAATATATAATTGCGTATAGATTGAAAGTTATTGATTTTATAAAAATATGTTTCGAATAAAATATTTGTATTATAAATATATATACATATTTGTAATGATAAGTAATTTCATATCTCAAATAGTTTCGGAGCTATTATAAAAAATGTTAATTTACGCATCAGACCGGAGCCCTTAAATCGATTTTGCCGAAATATTGAGAGTAGCCATTTTGTTTGGAATATTTATGAATGTTTATAAATGAAATTTAATCAAAATCGTTAGAGCCGATTTTGAGAAAATCGACTTTTTCTCTTTTTTTCCTTCAGTAAACTACCCTTAATTCCAAAAACCCCTCGGGGCAACCCTATGAAAACCCTAGATATCAAGTTTTAGCTCAATCGGTAAAATAGTTAAGCTCTAGTTTGAGGTACAGACAGACAGACAGACGGAAATTCAAAAACCACTTTTTCGGATTCAGGGAGTCATGAAACGTCAAGATTCATCAAAATCTCGAGTTCTATTTTTTTGACGATCACCATACTTTATCTACCTGTAAGATAGAGAGAAAGTAAAAATTAATAATGCATTTAGAAATTAATTTTACTTGCTGAGAAAGGAACGCAAACTTAAAGCTAGTTTCCAAAGGAAAAGAACTGAAATTTACGCAAATTTATTTAACTTTCTCTTATAAAGAAAGTATTGTAATCGAAAAAAAGTTATACTTGACGTCATGTGCAGACATACTCCCACACTAAACAAAAGTGTTTGTTACAAATTTATCTGCAACAGAAAGTGTCTGATGAATTTAGTTCAAAATTGACATTTATAGGGCACCCACAGTGGTATCTGAAAGCTAGGAAAGGTTACTATAAATCCACTCGCCAAACCATTATGATCTCCAAGCCCAGTTGTTGATCTGTTGTTACTGTTGGCAGTCAGAACCTTTAAAAAGAAAACAATTTGTTTTAAATTCTTGAAAGTAAATAACAGTCTCGATGTTTCTTTTTTGTATGAAGAGTGATGAATAGTATTTATTATATTGAAAACTATATTTATAAACTATATGTTTGATACAAAAATATATTTGAATACAAAACACTCGAGTTAGATAGTAAGTGTCAGATACTTAAAGGTTGATTGTTTACTAGGCCAACTTTTCGTTTTTATCACAATAACTAACACCCACACCGGTGGTCCGATGGATAAAGGCATCAGTCGCTCCTATCTGGTTTACAGGTTACGAAAATTGTAACACTGTTTAATGTACCGAAGTGAGGAGCCTATATATCACTAATCATGAACCCCTAATATATTAGTTCTGAAACATCCAACACTAACTATGAACCACTAGTATCTTAGTCCCTGTAACATCCAACATTAACTAGTCATGAACCACTAGTATCTTAGTCCCTGTAACATCCAACATTAACTAGTCATGAAACACTAGTATCTTAGTCCCTGTAACATCCAACATTAACTAGTCATGAATCACTAGTATCTTAGTCCCTGTAACATCCAACATTAACTAGCCATGAACTACTAATATATTAGTCCTTGTAACATCCAACACTAACTATGAACCACTAGTATCTTAGTCCCTATAACATCCAACACTAACTATGAACCACTAGTATCTTAGTTCTGGAACATCCAACACTAACTATGAACCACTAGTATCTTAGTCCTGGAACATCCAACACTAACTATGAACCACTAGTATCTTAGTCCTAGAACATCCAACACTAACTATGAACCACTAGTATCTTAGTCCTGGAACATCCAACACTAACTATGAACCACTAGTATCTTAGTCCTTGTAACATCCAACATTAACAAATTATGAACCACTGGTACATTTGTTCATAGGTTATCAAATCAAAGCGTGTTTCGAGTCACTAGTAGCCTGCTTGAAATTTAATTTGTAATTATTTGTGGAAGCTTTAATTCAAACTAAAACTCTTATGTGTTGTAGTTGAATGTGTTAATTAGTTCCTAACCAATTCTAACAACCGTAATAATAATAATAATAATAAACTATGGTTACATACATTATAAATAAACAAGTTCTATGAGTTTATCACATACTAGTATATAACAGGCTGTCAGCAACAGGTAAACTAAACTTGAATAGTTAGGAGGCATCTTATCTTTTTAGTATAAGCTGAAAATCGCAAAACCTTAACTCCATTCTTTTAATTCATTAAAGGCTTTAAAAAAAATTAGACAAAAAAAAATCAAATTCTGTTTCGCTAGGTTCTGTACCGTGATCTATGCTAAACGTGTGCAAGGTTTCAGCTTTCTGGGTCCTCTAGGGCACTGGTTCTCAAACTGGGGTATGCGTACCGCCAGGGGCACGTGAACATCTGTCAGGGGGTTTGCGAGCAGTTCTCAAGGGAAAGTTAGCAAAATAACAAGGGACTTAATGAAAAACCCTAATTGTTGGCAGTTACCGTTATCTGCTTATTTCCACAGATTTCTGAGAATTTTCAACCCTCTACTTGACAACTTCTCGAACATTTCATCATTTTAAACTGATAGCGATTTTGGCACCATTTCTCCCTGTTTCCATTGGTTTTGATTCGCGTTGCTTTTCAAGCTTTAACTTAGCCATGTTCAATAAAAACGCAAAATTAATATTAGCTTTAGAAAAGTTATGTTATAATAACTCATAAAACATAATATTATAATTATAGCACTGCTGCGTTGTTTATATACTTTTACTATTATATATTTAATTTAAAGCCAGTAATACAAGGGAAACTCATACATGAATGAAGTAGATATTTAGATAAAAAATCAAGTAAAAACTCAAACAGTAAAGTGATACAATAGAATATTTTCTCAAGCTCCGAATGACTATCGGAAGTAAAATAAGAGAGAATAATATTGTAAAAGATAGAAGAGTTCAATGTCACTCACTTGACTCGGGTTATCTCCAATCTATAACTTGAGGTTAAATTGGGTAGTTAGTTGGTTAGTTTGGTAATCCGACCTTGTCCCTGCCGCACTGACATTAAAATTTTTTGTTATTATTGAGACCCGCCTCGGTGGCGTAGTTGGCTAACGCGCTAGTCGTGTTGAGCTCGGCCGCCGAGGACGGGGAGATCGAGGTTCGAATCTCGGTCGGGTGAACTGGGGGTGGTTTTTCCTAAATGGTTTTCCACTCTCCCTTCACGCAAATGCGGGTTCACTTCCTCTAAGTTCAACCTTCCCAATTCCTAATCCATTAGAGTAATTAATACTTAAGCGTATAACCCGAACGGGTAGTAAGACGCGGTGCTAAATATTATTATTATTATTGAGATATAATTGGTTATTATAGCCCCGTGATCGAGCGCCAATCATTATATTATTACAGTTGCGGTTTAATTTGTGATAGTTGGTAATTATAGCCCCGTGATCGATCGCCAATCATTATATTATTACAGTTGCGGTTTAATATGTGATAATTGGTAATTATAGCCCCGTGATCGAGCGCCAATTATTACGATATTTTACGTGAATAAATACAATTGTTAATGTTGCACACGATTTATTTAGATCATGGAAGTGGTTTATTACAACGTTCTGTAGATTTATGTAATTACTCTCTATTTATGTCGCCGGTACTCTGTGTGTTCATGTGACTACTCTTTATATTCATACGCACAAGCAGCTTATATATGAGATACCCCTTACCCCTTGAACATCTCGTGACCAGTGTCAAAACCAACCAATCGAAAGCGTCCCTGTGACAGGTGTCTTGAAGGCTAGCTTCCTATTGGGTATAGAAAACTAACGTGTCTTGCTTGTTTGGTAAATACTAGTGAGTTCAATTTTGAAATAAAAAATAAGTTTTAATGGTGCAATCCTTTTACATTATTTCTGAAATCCCGTGATTCTCCATGGATGAAGCCTTAAAAGGATTAATTTACATACAATACTTTAAAGAAAAATACCTTCATCCATGACTTTTTAAATATATGAGAGCGGTCCAAATCAGTATCGTTACAACATGTTGTGTTCTGCTACTCGATGTTGTTTCTACAATCGGTTGAGTCAAAACAAGAAATTTCATGAAATAAATATTTCATTTATAATTTTGCAATAATCAATTTGGTCCCATTAATAAAATTAGCTAGTAGTGTTAGTCTAAAACAAAAGTTCTTAACATTGATATTGTGTACTACCAAATGAGATAAAAACAATTGGGGTGTAAAAAGAACAGTATTTAACCTATACATGATTAAAAATTATGTAATTTACGACTTTTAAATTGTTTATACCTTAAGAATTATTTGTCTTTGACATAATTTTAATATATCATTGTGTACACCTCATATGCATGTCTGGTTATACTAAATTTCAGCCCCAGACAGTAATTACTTTGGCTTAACAATGGTATGGAAAAAGCATAAAATAGCAAATTTGACCCCTTATAGCTCGCGAACTATGATTATTTGAAATCTTTAAATATATTTTCATAGGTTATAGTTATACACGTGTTAAAATAGTGCAATAACATTTTGATGGTCAAACGACCTTAAAAAGTGCTTTTCAAACGAGAGCTTATAGAATGCGGTATGCTCCCTTTTGAAATCAAGATGGCGAGCCAGCCGAAATAAGAGCGGTTGATGACGTCATACAAACTGTTAAGGCGGTAGTGTTTGGCTCTCTCTCTCAAGTTTTAAAAACATTTATTTATTTTGGTCAGTTATAAGAATATACAAATGTGAACATAATACTTTTTAATTATTTACTGTACAGTGACGTAGCGTGGGAAGGGGGGAGGCTTGGATTCGGGCGGGGG
>CABFWO010000869.1:147303-159419 GCA_902155825.1 Timema genevievae | reverse complement strand
GGGGGGTAAAGGGTCAGTTGACCCCTATGTGAAAGTTAGAAATTTAATACAAAACACAAAATGAAAGTTCAAGTTTTAGAAAAATAATACAACACTTAAGCCGAGTCCACACGTGCGTTATTCGCCCACGTTTATTAAATTTTCAAACAGGTGCGTTATTCGTCCACGTTTATTCAATGTTCGACATGACTCACGCAAGTGTGGAAACAATATTGGTTTTCATGTATGAATATTGGTCGTGCATAGCGAGTAACAAACATTGTTCCTCATAGAGACGGTAGACTACCACACATCAAAAAGGACTAATAATCGTCTGAGAGAAGTTCATCCACGAATACCGAATATAGAGTATGTGTAGACAGCAGGAGCACTGGAACTATGGGGACTCTGCCCCCCCTAGAAGTAATTTGCCCCTCCCTGGAATAAATTCCCCCCAGATATATTTCAAATCCTCTGATATTATCGAATATGAAGCCGAAAGATGGCCTTAAATCAAACTCCAAATGACTTTTAGATGCATTCTATTGTCAAAAATTTCTGGAGAGGACCACTTTAAGTAACTACTAGACTAGAGGTAGCTAACTGGCAGAAAAAAGTTGGGGGAGGAAAGCTCTAAATATCTTCCAAGGTCATACATATTTCAAAAATGTCTTGGGGAGTACAATTCCAAATTTTGAATTTTCTGAAATTTCTGAAAGAATTCAATTTTCAAAATGCTATTGGTGGAAGACCACTTCAAAGATTATCTTCTAGAGGTATCCAACTATTGTAAAAAAAATTAAGGTGAGGATCACTCTAAATAGCTTCAAGGGGCACCCAAATTTCAAAAATGTCTAGGTGAGGAACACTTTAAATGGCCTATAAAAGAATCTAGTTTTAAAAAAATCAAGTAGATGATTACTCATAGCTTCTAGAGTGAACCATTTTTCAAAAAAAATATTGAAGGATCCTCGAAATAGCTTGTAAAAACTATCTGATCTTAAAAAATGGGAGAGGATGACCACGGCTTAAAACATACATGAGATCAAATATGAATGAGAAACTATTAAATGGCTTTAAACAGAAATCTAACATTGTAAGTAACTATGTTATTTATAATTATGACCCCCCCAATGAAAATTATCTGGATCCGCCCCTCTGGGGTAGAGAGGCTTTGGGGGCGGTTGCCTCGGGCGTAAAATTTCTAAAGAAAAAGGTAGTGGCTATTTCACGTACAACCTGTAGAAATAGTAGGTCTCGGTTCATGATATCATCCAAGAACAAGGATGGATTTACGCATAGCCCTAGTAGGCACTTGGCTACGGTGGCAAATAGTAGGTGCGGCAAATTTTGAATGGAGATTTTTTTTCTCTTCCAGGTAAAATTATTTTATATCTTCAATCATTGAAGTTCAATGTGTGTGTGTATGCTTGTTGTGATTTGCTGAGTTTTATTTTGGTATAATGGAGTTAACGGCGAAGATGTTGGAGGGAGTAGAAGTTACATGGGAGATCATCTGATGCTATTACAATACAGATTTGGGACAAGTTGCACACAAATGGCCTCAAGCTGGAGCACTGCTGCAACTATGGCTGAACACATTAGTGGTGTACAAAAACGTATTTTGGATATTAATCTCAAAGCAGTGTTTGTGCCATTTAACAACCACTCGCCCAACTTTGCTGGTGTGCATGCAGCTAGTGTTGAGACAAAGTATGTGACTTTCTTTGGCACTGTGGAAAAGGTGTACACATTCTTCTCAAGCTCCACTCGTGGGTGGGATGTTCTTAAGGAACATGTACCAATCCACTTAAAGTGATTATGTGACACAAGATGGAGTTCAAAGCATGAAGTTATACGTGTACTTGCTGAGTACACTGAGGAAATAATAGACGCTTTGGAAATGTTTGAGAGATGGGCCAGATGAAACCTCTCAAACCAAGGGTGATGCATGAAGTCTGTTAGTTTGCATCATGACCTATTCTTTTCTCTCACTCTTGGATCTTTGGTACCCAGTACTAACCGAAGTGGATGAGTCTCAGATCTACCTATAGCAAGGACTTGCGCTTGATCCATGTTTGCTTAAGTTGAAAGTATTAGCTCTATTTTTCTAGGAAAAACGAGACTGTCTAGTATGAAAGACAACTGGGACGGCCTTCCTACAGATAAAAGAGGTGGAAGATGTAAGAAGATGGCTGCTGAGCAAAGTTGTGATCATGGCTTGACCTTAGTACAAGAAACACGCAAAGCAAAGCTGGAAGCAATCGATCAGCTTAAGGCAGAAATTACCAGACATACAAAACAGATGAATACTATTCAGAAGCGAGTTTTTTTCCTACAAATTTAGACAGTGTTGGATGCTAGAAAAGATGATTTTATTAATGAACAAATTCAGCACACATTTGCTAAGTACACAGAGTTGAACGTTCCAGCTATGAGTTCTGAAATAAATCGCCTTCGGTGCCACATTGTCTTGTATAAGGAAGTCAATCCTGATGAGTAGATTGCTAACTGGACAGCTTTAGACTTGTTTCAGTGGGTGTACAAGTGGAAGCTGCAGAGTGTTTGACTAACTTTGTTGTGACATTAAGAATCTTTTTAACCATCCCTGTTTCATCTGCCAGTTATGAAAGAAGTTTCTCAAAACTTAAACTAATCAAAACGTACCAGAGATCTACAATGAGTCAAGAATGACTGAGTGTCTTAGCAATACTGTCAATTGAGAGAGATTTCAATGTAGATGTCATTACTGTTATTGATAAATTTGCACAAATTAAAACCATGAGATTTTAAATAAATTTAAATATACTAGCTTTAAATTAAATTTATTTTAATAAGTCAGTATTTTCTTAAAGTGCAATACATGTTCTTAGTGGCCAAGGGTCTTAATTCTGAATTGGAAGGGACTTAGGGAGTGCTAAAAGTCCACGGATTAGGGGGCGCAATACTTGCCTTGCCCCGGGCGCTGGCAACCCACGCTACGCCGCAAGTTACACAACTGTCAATTATAGTTATAATCCTTAGGGAAGTATTATTAGACTCGTTTGATAACACTTTTTAATGATAATATAGTATTAGTAGGCAAATAATAGTAATAATTTCTGAATAGGTTGATATTAGTCACTTTCAGTTAACGTTTGCAATACATACCTTTTGCTAGCTGTCAGATACTACCCTTCCAACCATGGATTTCCTGTAAAATATAGATGTTAAATGGTAATACTTTGAAGAGAGGTCATGATTTTAAATCAAGCTCTTTAAATGCGTTTACAGGGTTTCCACGCACTTGGGTAACCGGGAATTTCACTCCCCCCACCCCCACCCTTCAAAAAAACCTAAAAACTTAAGGTAAGAAGATTTGTTAATTTGGAACTTCAAGCTTTAAATAGTTTCTCCTTTCCTTGGAAGAGAAGGTGAACTGAAAAAAATCACGTTGATTCAAACACGTTTCACCCACCATTTATTCGCCCAGAACCATAAGGCAGCGTAGTTGTGGATTCACACGTTCACCCACCATTTATTCGCCCAGAACCATAAGGCAGCGTAGTTGTGGATTCACATGTTCACCGAAAAACAAGATCGTAGCAGAAACGTAATCACGTGATGAGCTCTATGCCAATCACAAGGTTTCAGCCTCATCTCCATTGTCTGTCCAGCACGACTTGAAATAACTTCAGCTTACCCTCTTCTGCGCGACATTATCAGTTTGGGAGACCCAATTTAATTGTAAAACCAACCGACGCAAATAGTTCGCATGTGCCTCCAAAGCGAGTTACTAGATTTAGGTACTGCACTTACTGATGTGATTTTTTTTAATAAAATAACTAATTAAATAAAGAACATGTCTCTTACAAGTTTTTTTTAGCACCGCGTTTTACTACCCATTCGGGTTATACGCTTATGTGCTAATTACGACCGGCCCCGGTGGCGTAGTTAGCTAACTCGCTAGTTTTGTGTTGAGTTAGAATGCCGAGGACGGGGAGATCGAGGTTCGAATCTCACTCGGGTGAACCAAGGGTGGTTTTCTCTAAATAGTTTCCCACTTTCCCTCCACGCCAATGCGGGTTCACTTCTTCTATATTCAACCTTCCCGATTCCTAACCCATTAGAGTAATTAGTACTCAAGCGTATAACCCGAACGGGTAGTAAGACGTGGTGCTAAGTATTACTAATTACGCTAATAGATTAGGTATGAGTAAGGTTGAATTTAGATGAAGTGAACCCGCATTTCCTTGGAGAGAATGGTAAACTGGTCGAACCACGATCTTCCTATCATTGGCTGTCTAATGCGAAAGTAGCGCCTTAGATCATGCGATCACCGAAGCGGGTGCTTTACTTGTTCTTTTTTTATTTGTTTCCCGACACAACACAATAATTTGAAGTCATTTATTGTGATATTATTCATAAATATGTGTATCCACTAAATAATAAAAGACGTCGGTAATCGGCTGTTTCTAGTTTGTGTTGCAAAGAATCGTCCGTCGGTAACATACATCTCTGTAATCGTGTGAATTGTTAAAATATTCAAGAAGATTCTGCTATTAATTTTCTGCAAACGTGTGATCGAAGCTTAACAAGTGCAAACATTCACCTATCGAGGTTCAACTACTCCTCTTCTAAAGACAGTAACTTCACACGAGTCAATTTTGTGAAAAATGACATTTAATTCCTTCATACTACTCTTTAAATTATCTGGAAAAAAGGAAATTGCTTCTGAAAAGACAGGGAATTTTGTATTAAAAATTAGTGGCAACACTGGTTTCGTGGGTTCTTTAGATATATTTCCAACCCCACAAATGCTTGCCTGTTTATCGGAGGCTGAGGGATATCATTTCTAGAGGACCGAATGCTTCCTTCAACAGTTTAGTTCTTTTCGTCCTGTTACCCGTAGAGAGCTCCAGGAGCGGGACTGCTGCCCTAGGTTGAGAGCTTGTTGCTGATACAATCTTTGTGTCTAGAAGGTGCGCACGTTTAACTCCCAGTTATTGTTCTAAAAGTGCTTGCCCAAGGTTGAGTAATGAAACAATCTAGCCGTGTCCAGTTGTTGACCTCAACAAATTGCAGGGAGGGTGACGACATATTGTGTGATTTGTGCGTCACAAAGTTGCAGTCCTTGCCGGCCACTCCCACACACGTGTGTTTATGAACACATAAGTAGCTAACAGCGGAGGGGGGGGTTTGTTAGTATTAGACACTCGCTAAGCTGAGGAAACAGAATCACGTGACAGTTAAATTCGCGTGTTTCTTTAGATCTCACACATTCTCTCGCCGAACTCACTTTAGTTTGGCGCAGCTTTTTATTTCACCGCTCCTGGTTGAGGTATAATTTAGGAGGAATATACCCGCGTTTGCGTGGCTGTAAAGTGATTAAAAAAACTGTCATTTAGCTGGGATTTGAACCCCAACCTCCCCATCACCAGCAAACCAGACTAGAATGACTAATTTGTCCACGCGTTTACCAATATGGGTCTAATTGATAGTATATTACCTATTCACTACCGATGGGCGTGTGGACTAAATGTCAGGCTCATGCTCTTTGGTGAGCCTTTAGGTCAGAACATGCTCGGAGCAGATATTATGCTCGGTGCTCGGCACGGAGCATGCGTGAAACCATGTTCTTTGGTGAGCCTTTAGGTCAGAACATGCTCGGAGCAGATATTATGCTCGGTGCTCGGCACGGAGCATGCGTGAAACCACGATCTGCCAGGGTTTCGTGTCCGAGCAAGTCACTCAACGACCACGGAATTTATTATTCATTTGTATTTTTTTTTGTATTTTATATTAGTTTTTTATTAATATTTTTTAAAATAATGACTCGACGTTAGTCTTAATAAACGACTTATCAGTTTATTAAATTGTGTCGAGTGGAAATAGACCTCTGAGAAACCATTTTCCCCAATATATTTACACGTATAAATGGAATGAACACATTCTAGATATCTCAAGTTTTAAAGTTTACACTCTAGTATAATTTCTCCTAGGTACGTTAACACCAGAAACGTTATAAAATGAGTTCCAATAAAGCAGTAAGTGATTCCAGTTCTTTTCTCTCGCTCACGGGATCGACTACAGCGCTTAGTGGTTGAATGTGTCACTATCGTAGGGTCTCACCGGATATGATAATACTTCAAAATTAGGATACATCCCCCTTCCATGGGATTACATTATATATTATCTGAAAATGTTATCCGTAAATTACCATCTATAATTTCCATTATTTGTTTGGATTTTATTTTCAGTATATCAACAAAATAAGAGAATTAAAATAATTTTAAGTTGGCTCAAGTTTTGTTAACAACTGCTTTCCCCTCCACCCCACTCGGCTCTCAGCAAACTATTTTTTTGCTTTGTGTGTATGTAGGCAGGGGTGGACTGGACTGGCAGGTTCCAAGTGGCCAGGGAATAAAAATATTACAACACACATTCATAAATAGCCTACTGCTGAAGCTGTGTTTTAGCGCAAGCTTAAGTGAGCTAACTACTTTATTTATATATTTATTACTAGTAGATTTAATCCCAATGCCATTTCAGCTACAATATCGATGGTTACGTCGCTAATTAGTCCACTGCTTCTACGTTTTACTGACATGAGCAAAAATGCTTCTAAATTGTTAGACAATAGCTGGGAGTCTTTATATTTATATATTCAAATTTGTAAAATCATGCTTTACTCGCTACCTACTTGTTTGGATTACGAAACCAGTAACGCAGTCGATATTCACAAACGAAAAATATACATATTCTGTTTTTAAAAAATACGTTTCTAAACACCAATGAACCACAAACAGGATGTTTTGACATTTTATGCCATAATATCTTCACAGTTGATGTATTCTGAGTACACTCAGACCTACTCACTGGAACTTTTGATTTAAACTTAATACATTCTTTAATCTAGAATTGAATGGATAGTTTTTATTTTAGTTAAAAGTAATTGCGGCAGCCCAAGTCAAACCGGCCTAGTCTGCTCCTATACGTAGGCATACAAGGCTCAAGAGTGTAATGAGGGAGACTGGATGGAACTAGCTCAAGACGGAACTCACAAACATGTATTATCTAATTATTCCATGTAATTCAAATTTTCAATAGTTTGAGGTGGGCCTACTCCCATTCAAATCGAACTATAGAGACTTTACTGCAATATATTTAGCATCTATATTGATAAAATGAATGTTTGTTTGTCTGTCTGTCATGAGCATTGCACGATATCTTCCACAACGTAAAGGTCTGAAATTTTAAAAATTAGCAGCCCCTGTGTACAAACGAGTACAAATCGAAGCCATATTTTTTGTTATTAATTAAAAACCTCCCGATAAACGCCGGGTAATTCACTCAGTTAGTATAAAATAAGACTTGAAAATATCTCCCAGTGCTGTTGAACGTTGAAGAAATGAGTTCTGATTAAGGCAGCGATTTTCAACCTTTTTTCAACTTACGGTACACTGAACAAGGCGCTAAAATTGTCGTTGAACATGATCAGATTTTTTAAAGGAAAGATTGTATCATCAAAAAACTAGTATTAAGATTTTGTTGAAAAGTCTGATGATTAACATTCTTTTTAATTATTGTGTTATTTAAAAAAATAAGTATGTAGATGTCACTCCCCTTTGTTCTCTACGGTAGTGTGGCGGTCAAGGGTCGTTGTAGCAACTGTGATAACCATCAAAATACATTACTCCTCTTCTTGCTAAGCCGTAGTGTGTCAAATTGAGATCGGATGTTTCGAGTCGGTAGCGGGGTCGTGCATTTGGTCGCCTTCTTCCCGGTACGGATGTGTTTGGAGGAGGTCTGGAGGGTGATTTTCTCACTCTATTTCTAGCTCATCCTCCACATTATCCCCCCATAGATTAAGTCGTCAATAACTCCTGTATTACAGCGGTGGAGCACGCAGACAAAGGAGTCTGACTCGTCTGGTCTGGTTTGCCGTTGACGGGAATGTCGGATTCGAATTACAGCCTGGTGAAGGGAAATTTGGTTTTCTTCTCCTGCTACTTAAGATGGGGTGCTAGTGAGCGTTAGTTTAGGGAAGTATTTTTGAAGTTTTTATAGCATAAACATTTTTGGCCAAAATAAATAAAATATTTCTTCTATAGAAACATCTAGTTTAGTTTTCTGCCCATGCTAATCTCAACAGTCGTTAAATATCTGTCAGATGTGTCCTGGAATTTAATGACAACTTTTTCTCTTAATTTAAAAAGTTTGTCACCAAATGCCACCATGCTCATGCCAGATACTCAAAAACTGTTGAGATTAGCACGTGCAGAAAACTAAACTATATGTTTCTATAGAAGAAAAATTTGATTTATTTTGTTCAAAAAATGTTTATGCTATAAAAACTGCAAAATTAGCGCACTAAATTCGCGCTCACTAGCACCCAACCTTAAACGCGACAACACACTTTTTTTAATAGTCTTCTTCCCTACCACAATATTGTAACAGTACGGATATCCCAGACGGGCAGTAGNCGTTGTCCTTTAACCACCGGGCGGGGTTACCATTTTGTAGCTTATAAACGAGCATCGTTATTTCTATGGAAGAATCATGCTATATTAAATATTATTATTATTATTATTAGCACCGCGTCTTACTACCCGTTCGGGTTATACGCACTTACGCTAATGTGTAATGGTAGGGTGATTGTGAGATGAAATGGAGGACCTACAGTTTAACGTGGAATCCGAACCACGGTGGAGGCCTGGCATTCCTCACATTCACAAGTTGTGATTAATACACGTCTTGTCAGAGGTGAAGGAAGGGTTTGGCAATCAGAAAGTACCTATAAAATACTCCAAATACTTAACTATATATCGCTTTTTAAATGCTTAAAATAGTTATGAAAATGGTTTTCAGAAGCGTAGTAGTCTTCTAGTCTTTCATGGGTGAACTGGCGGCCTAGGGGTAAGGTGTCCGACTTCTGTGTTGGGGGTCCGGGGTTCAATCCTTGGTCTTGGCACAGATTTATCTGATTGCCAAAACCTTCCTTCAGCTCTGAGAAGACTTGTGTTAATCACAACTTGTGAATGTGAGGAAGGCCAGGCCTCCACCGTGGTTCGGATTCCACGTTAAACTGTAGGTCCTCTATTTCATCTCACAATCACCCTACCATTGCACATTAGCGTAGGTGTGTATAACCCGAACGGTTAGTAAGACGCGTTGCTGATCAGAATAATAATTCTATTCTTTCCGCACTATAGATGTAGGACAATCTCCCGATGTAACTGTAGTACACACAAACTCCCATGAACCAGTAGAAACACACACAATTACTTCCGGTCCCAAATCTTCTCACGGAGACTCTAAACACAACATTATCGTAACAGTATGTGCCGGCAACAAAACCAGGGACGCGACATCCCGTGGCCAAATTGCTCCAGGTCGAGCCCATTAGTTGACCTCTTTACGAACTGAAACCCAATTTCCACACTTATTTGATCTCTTAACGACCAGAAGAAATAATGGCGCATTGCAGGAAGAGGATCGAAGTGTGCAGCGACCCGGGGTTGAAGGTTAGTGTGTCTGAGTAAGTGAGCCGGAAACAAGGTCGAGGGTTCAAACCTGACTCGCTACACCAAAGCTTCGAATCTCGGTCGGGTGAACTGGGGGTGGTTTTTCATAAATGGTTTTCCACTCTCCCTCCACGCAAATGTGGGTTCACTTCCTCTATTCAACCTTCCCAATTCCTAATCCTTTATCGTAATTAGTATTTAAGCGTATAACCCGAACGGGTAGTAAGACGCGGTGCTAAATAATAAATAAATAAATAAATAAAATGTTATTCTATAGGTATTGATAATATGTATCAAAAGTGACATGACTTGATGTATATGAATTTATTAAAATTGTTCTATTAGCTTAAGTAACTAACTTTTACAGTTCTTCTTACCAAAATCATACTATAGTTATGTCCCAGTTTCAGAAAAGGATGTGTACTGGGTACATAAATACCTCGAACATTGTAGACTACTGTGCTTTATATAACATAATTTAATATCAGTTTTATTTTAAACTTATCAAGTATCTGAGTTTCCTCCCGCTTTTAATTTGGCAACACTGGTGTGTGGGAGCTGCGTGTGACGCCCATCTAATCCAAACTTGGCGTCGAACTGGGTCTTACCGCACCCCGTGCCTCTTGTCACACTTCGCTACACCCAAGTAGCCAACTGGGGAATAAGAGAAAGTGGTAATTAAACTGCCAGCGATGGCTAAGTGGTCTAAGGAACTAGATTCACAATGATCAAGCAGGGGGGGCGTTAGAACCCCAGACCACGTGCAATGTTGGTTCTTATCATGCCTCTAGGTCCAGACGAATGCTGATGGTGCATTTAGTCTACTCTCAGTCGTGTTCATTTCGTTTAGTTGGTCTGAGTCCCTGAAGTTATACTGCTAGAATACAGGTTCTTGAACTGTGGGTCACGACCCCTTTGGTGCTCGCAGAAAATATTGAACCACGTGAGTAGATTAAATAGTTATTATAGAACTACCTGCTTCGATGGTCGCATGCTCTATGGCGTCATTCTCGCAATAGTCTATACTGCCGATGACAGGGAGCTTGGGGCTCGAATCCCAGTCGGGTGTACTGAGAGAGCCGTTTCCTAAACATGTATTGCCCGAGTTCACTAATAGTTTGATCTTATTAAAAGGGGTCACAAATAAACCTAAGTTTTAGAACCTGTTTGGTAGACTACATGCACTGAGAACCACAAGAACCAATGATAATACTGGTTAAGTGCTGCAAAAAGTCCTTCTAAAAAAATGAACGTCGCAAATCAAGAGAACGTTGTATAGCACATTCTAGTGTTCAACGCATGTTTGCGGATATTGGAGCGCACTATATCGAATGCAGGTATTCCACGAACTGAAAGAAGCAGACTTCCAAGCATGCGTGCGTTATTTTTGCACGTGTTCTTGTTAATGTTTATAAAGATTCTGATTATCTCCGAAATTGGTGGTGATCTGACGAACGTCATGTGCTACTCAATGTAGGCCTAAATGTCATTAAACAGAATTGTTTCCTTTGTTGGGGGGAAAAACTGGATGAATATGCACAACGACCATTATATTCTGAAAAAATAGCAGCATGGTCTGCTGTGTCCATCCACGGCATTATTGATCCATATTTCATTGAAGATGAAGATGGCAACATGATCGATGTCACTGCTATGCACTGCACTGCACTGCACTGCACTGCACTGCACAGCACAAGTGTACAGATACCAAATTATCGAACGTTCCCAGTTGGATTTGGTAACATGTGTGTTAAACACTCTCATGGACAAGCAATTGTTTCAACAAGATGAGACTACCGCTCATACCGGTTGATGGAATGGACACCCATTGCCGCAGATGTTTCCCGGTCGGTTGATTTCTAGAGGCACATAATTTATATCATACATAGTGGTTCGATAAGTGTTTTGTTGAGTGTTAAATGTTATTGAACAATTACGGCTACCTTTTTTTTTTGTGCCACCCTGTAGCTGCAATATTGCTGACATTGCTGGACAAAGCATTGAGTGCAATCTATTGAATGCCAAGATATGGCTTCTAAACCTTCCGCGGTCTTTGGGAGGAAATTATTCTCGCCTCTGTTGTCTATCCTTGACATTATTTGATAGAATTTAAAAAAACACTTGTACTTCCTTTATTTCACGTTGCAAGGCTGTACACCTTTATTGTGATATTATGGATACATCTAAAATATTAAACCTATCTATTTTACTATAACGATATGCGGATGACGTCATCTGTAATTCTGAGTAGTGCACGCACTCCCCACCATTCGCATTCGGAATTACAAGCTTTATTTTCTCTATTTAGTTTATAGATGGGCACTAAATTTCACTCTTGGGAACAGTTAAAAGTGATTTAGTTAACTGAAATGAGCAGTTCATATATATAGTTCATTACTTCGCGAACTACTTAAGGGTGACCTGGTGGTCTAGAGGTAAGGTGTCAGACTTCTGTGCTGAGGCTCCGGGGTTCAATCCTCGGTCCCGGCACAGATTTATCTGATTGCCAAACCCTTCCTTCACCTCTGACAAGACGTGTATTAATCACAACTTGTGAATGTGAGGAATGCCAGGCCTCCACCGTGGTTCGGATTCCACGTTAAACTGTAGGTCCTCCATTTCATCTCACAA
>CABFWO010000869.1:121847-146443 GCA_902155825.1 Timema genevievae | reverse complement strand
TAAACCTATCGATATTAATAAAAATGTCAAAATGAGAAGTTTTCCTAGCACTCAATGAACCAACATACAATAATACTGCCTAGCGCCTGTAAACTATACTGAACCGGGTTGAACGCGCTCGCTTGAAAAATAGAACCAGTTCTATCTTTCAAGCGCGCTCGCTCCAGTCTGGCCACCTCTCATTACAACCAATGTGTCCTATTTTATATTTTAGTCGCTCGCTCAGTCTGGCCGCCCTCTAACTTTAGTCATCACTGTAGTACGTTTATAGACTGGACCACCGATGACCAGGAGATCGGGACTGGAATCCTGGTTGAGTGAATTGAGATGTTTAAAAAAGTTTTCCAATCTCCTTCCACGAAAATGCTGGTACACTTAAAAATTAACCTCCTCATCCCTAACACACAAACGTAATTAGTGCATGTGCTTAACTCAAACGGGTAGAGAATCGTGGGGGGCAAAAAAAAAAAAGTTAAACCTTTTATTTTATCTTCAAAATTTCTGTCATAAACGAGCGTACAAACGTAAAACCACTGCGCGCTTTTAGCGGCTCTGAAGTGCTAATGTAGTGTGTTTAGCGTTGCAAGTCTCGCAGGTACAGTTCTGATCACAACTAGAGACCGGCGTGTCCGCCTAAGAGTATTATTTCCACAAACGGGTGTTAGCAGAGCTGTTACTGTGGATGCATTGGTTTTAATGGTCGTGTTTCCAGGGACTTGCACCTGAAAGAGCAGCATGGTCACCTCGCCTGTTCTCGAGACAAGCAGCACGATATTTGGTTTTAATGGTCGTGTTTCCAGGGACTTGCACCTGAAAGAGCAGCATGGTCGGCCTCGCCTGTTCTCGAGACAAGCAGCACGATATTTGGTTTTAATGGTCGTGTTTCCAGGGACTTGCACCTGAAAGAGCAGCATGGTCACCTCGCCTGTTCTCGAGACAAGCAGCACGATATTTAGCAGAGCAATGCTTCCATGGACGGATGAAATACCTGCTACTTATTCGAAATAGAACCACAATCAAGTTTCTGAATGCCTTGCTCAGCTTATAATATTTATTAATGATTTACGATTTCAATATTTTTTTGGACGTATTTGATTAAATGGTGAACTATTAGCTTGTCCCGGACAGAGCTCGACAGATAACTTCTTCAACCATCTCGTTTCTAGTCTTGTAAAAAGGAGAGGGTGGACCCAATACCAAAGAGGTTGTCTACGCTTATGTGTAATAATGCAGGTGTATTTCCTCCTCATAGTCGATTATTACATCATTTAAAAAGTAAAAAAAAATTAAGAGCAGATATAATGGGTTGGGCCGAATTCCCCCACTTTTATGTAAGTCCACAAATGTAATAAACTGCTATAATCGTATCGTGAACAACGAACAGTTCAAACAAGATGAGCGATATCATTCTACAGTATTATCTCTAAAACTATAGAATATCTTTCTTTAATATTTGTATAAACTGAATTATACTGACGACTTTTGTTTTTGGTGAGCAGTGATGGGAAGAACCGCTGTCAGCCAGGGAAAAGGAAGGGAAAGAATATAAAGTCTGTTCAGCGTAGGAATTGTTTTCTGAAAGGCCTTTTTTCCTACCAGTAATCTATTATATAATAGGATATTGGTAGGAAAAAAGACCTTTCAGAGAGTAATTCCTACTGTGAATGGAGTATAGGTTTGTATTATTTTAGTTATGTCTGGCTTGCTATGGTTATAACAGTACCAGTTTTTAAGCCTGTCTTAACGTAAACCGAGTATGCTATGTCAGAAGTAGGTAAAAAAAAATCCTATCCATTGATAACGTATTCGTCGCTGTAGGCTTTGTATTAGTTGAGAAAAAGGGATGTTGACAACAGAAATAATATATAGGATTACCCAACAAAACCTAGCCTTCAATTGCAAGATTCACGGAAAGTCAGCAAATATAAGCGGCGAAAATACTCGATTTTGTAAAGGGTATCATGGAGGAACTAAGCTATTGCACTGGGACTACTTATAATCCCTTCCTTGAGGCGTAGTGGAGGAACTAGGCTATTACACTGGGACTACTTATAATACCTTCCTTGAGGTGTCTTGGAGGAACTAGGCTATTACACTGGGACTACTTATAATACCTTCCTTGAGGTGTAGTGGAGGAACTAGGCTATTACACTGAACTACTTATAATACCTTCCTTGAGGTGTCTTGGAGGAACTAGTCTATTGCACTGAACTACTTATAATACCTTCCTTGAGGTGTCGTTGAAGAACTAGGCTATTACACTTTGACTACTTATAATACCTTCCTTGAGGTGTAGTGGAGGAACTAGGCTGTTACACTTGGACTACTTATAATACCTTCCTTGAGGTGTCTTGGAGGAACTAGTCTATTGCACTGAACTACTTATAATACCTTCCTTGAGGTGTAGTGGAGGAACTAAGCTATTGCACTGGGACTACTTATAATACCTTCCTTGAGGTGTCGTGGAGGAACTAGGCTATTGCACTTGGACTACATATAATACCTTCCTTGAGGTGTCGTGGAGGAACTAGGCTATTGCTATCGGACTAATTATCTCCGCGGAGGAACTCGACACCCTTGTAGACACCGTGGGAGCAGCAAGCAGCGCTGCTAAGACCTCTCGAGGATATATGCTCTATCCAACTCGTTGACTATTTTATGATCGGTTGTGTAGACAAAGGAGTGTTGTGACGCGGCTGAAAGCTATTATCTTTGTGTGCACTCGCCTGACGCAGCTTATCACAGTCATTTCACCCGACACTCAGTTATTGTTGACAGTGTAATGTAAACATCCATCTGAGCTAAAGGGAATGTCATGATAAGAACATGTTAGGTGAATATTCGTGACATTCCCTCGAGTGTTTCACTATCTACTTCAGGTGGAATTTAATATAAAACATACCACTTCCGGAGTTACTTGAATAGTTCCATTTCAGTTCCATTTAACGGTGGACACGCTGTTTAAGTTGACGTATGTTTATCTTATTGTACGATTTGTCAGTGATGGACAGTTACCGGCTGGGTACGGTTAGACTTAGTATTTCAAAGGGGTTACAATTTCCCGCTACGCAAATGCTGGCACATTTTCACAAATGCTACCTTTATCTCTCCTACCCAAGTATTTTAAAATATGTTGACAGTCCAGACGGGTTGTAAGACGCGATGAATAGGAAATTCATTTGCAATAAAAAAAAATTATCAATCTATCACATTTGGCTGAAGTCGAGATTTGAATTGAATTGTTTAACGTACTTTCGAAACACCCTCTAGGTAATAGAATATTTACTTGCATCGCGTCTTAGTGTCCTGTCGGGTTATCACCATATTAACACTAATTAGCGACGTATGAGGAAGATATGGGTTTGAAGAAATGTACCAGTATTTGCGTATATAAAGTGGGGAACCAATTAAGGGAACAGTACATCCGACCGTAATTTAACCCCGATCTCACCACGATTGATAGATAATTTAATAAATTGTGAGAGTGATTGATGCTTTAGAGTGGCGTTTCTCAATGTATGCTCCTTCGGAGCCCTGATACTCTCCAAGACCCCTTCAGGGGCTCCACAGGTATTTATAATTCAACCAAAATCTTATATAATATATACCGTCCGCAGCGTCCTACTACCCGTTTGAGTTATACGCCTATGTGCTAATTACTCAAATATGCTAGGAATTAGGAAGGTTGCATTTAGAGGACGTGTAGCCGCATTTACCTGGAGGGAAAGTATAAAACAATTTAGGGAAAACTACCCTCAGTACACTCTACCGGGATCGAACCCAGCAATCAGCAGTCCGGTATATTGTGAGAATGACACCAAAGCGGATGAACAAACTATAGCAACAGATTGAATGCAGAAGCAAGCATGAAAATTCAGCTGTTTTTTTAATAGTTATACAAAAGAGATTTGCTCCAAATGTTGTATTTTAAAATCAATCAACTCGCACGTATCATCCACAAGGCATGACGGGGGAGGATTTCTATCACGATAACAATCCCCCCCCTGTCCAATAACAAGCAATAGAGAGAAAAAATCTTTCCTTCACGTAATTTTAACACGTCTCCAAGCAGATTCTACAAATCTTAATTCTTATGTTTAAAATTTAACCATGAAATACCAAATGTATATGATCCCTTGAAAATGATACTTATACAACCGTCCGGCTGTAGAGGACGATATCATCATAAATCAGCTTGTCCTTCTCAATTTCTACTTATTATTATATTTATAAAATGTTAACAATTCCACTCCCTTCACTAAAAACTATGTTTTGAGAAAAATTTAAAAGATGTTATGTTTTACATGTAATGGTCGTAATTAATTATCACAATATCATAGCATTAAATTAATTACTATAGATATATTTTACGAGCATCCAAATTGGTACTTACTAGGAAATGGTGATTTACATTACGTGTACTTTTTTTTTCAAAGTTTTAAATTATAATGTGGTAAACATCGATAAGTAGAATTCACATAAACATTCTTTTTGGGGTTACGCAATATTTTCTAGAAGTGTAAAAGGCTTGGAGCCTGATAGGTTTGAGAACCGCCGCATTTCAGCATTTGACCACCGATGATGGTACTGATTTTATTAACACACCACTCACACCACTAAATGAACTTAATACAGCACGTCCAGTATTACACACCCAGCCCTTCATATTTATTAATTGGATAACATGATGGACTATAATAATACAAATAGTAAATATCTTTGACTGTAACTGGATCGAACCAAAGTCTCCTTGACTTGTATACTGAGAATTCATAAAGTGCACATAAAAATTAACTAATAAAAAAAGTTTGCGATCATAAACGAAAAAAGTAATTTTACCCAAAGTCCTTTTTCTGAAAAGTCTTTTTTCCTAAAGGAATCCTACAGTCATTCCTACGGAAATACATATACCTTTAGAAAAAGGGCCAGTATCACATTTACATGCTTCTGGGAAAAGACAAATTAAATTATTATTATTATTATTATTATTATTATTATTATTATTAGCACCGCGTATTACTACCCGTTCGGGTTATACGCACTTACGCTAATGTGCAATGGTAGGGTGATTGTGAGATGAAATGGAGGACCTACAGTTTAACGTGGAATCCGAACCACGGTAGAGGCCTGGCATTCCACATATTCACAAGTTGTGATTAATACACGTCTTGTCAGAGGTGAAGGAAGGGTTTGGCAATCAGATAAATCTGTGCCGGGACCGAGGATTGAAACCCGGACCCCCAGCACAGAAGTCTGACACCTTACCCCTAGACCACCAGGTCACCAGACAAATTAAATATCTAAAGGTTTTTTAATAATACATATATCATCCAAAGAATTTTTTTCCTATGGTTTAATTATTTCATTATTCTTGGAATGGCATGTAGTAACTATTGTACAAGTATATTTCACTTTTTACATGTTCTTAAGACTTTTTTTTTGTGTCATTGGGGCCTCGGAAAATTAAAGTGAAGTGACTTAGGCTCCTTTCAACGAAGTGTATATTTGTTAAAAAAACAGATTGAAGCAATTAACTCGTACTTTTTATTTTCAGAATATTCTTAGCCGACTACTAATAGATATTGTGGTTGTCTAGGAACCATCACGTGACAGTGGGCTGCGACGAATGCAAAAGAACGGCCAATATCACACAAAAAAGGGACATTGGCCCAATAACAACATTCTTAAACTTCAATGTCCACACATTGGCTCTTTTTGTTTTAATGTACATATCATATTGGCTTCTTGAGAAAGGACCTAACTTAGAATATAGTACGGGAAGGACATTAGCCATTTTTTTTATATGATAGTATTCATGATTTTGAGATGATCGTTGTGGACATAGCTCAATTTCGAAGATTTTAGACATTGACCCTTTTTCTATCAAGGAATATATATAATTATATTATTTACTTCTCGAAGTTTCACATCATATTGCATTCTTTGTAAAATGCCAAGTGGTTTCTTTGGTCTAATTTTACCGGCCTTTACCAGTCTGCTAAGTAATGGTTTGTTCCGTCTAGCCTTGACCATGCTTCACAGGAAACATAGCGGAATGCAGCTCTCGCCCTAATTAAGACAACAGTTCGGATAGTTTATTATGTCTCCCATTTTCCAACAAAGAAAGCTTCCCTAATGATGCCGGCCATTCTCTCTCTTCCTCGTCATAACTCGGGGAGAAATATCTGCTTTGGTTTGTTGTTTCATTTCGGGGCAGGGACATGCGAGCAAGCACACCGTGTCCTTTGTACTGTGATCCTCCAATAGGGACTGATGCACGCTTGGAGGATTCCTAACATCACTTTCACTCGTTCAGCCTGAGATCTGATGAGAGGCCTTGGTAGACACGTGAGATGGTGGAAAATGTTCCTTTAATTTCATCGGGAACCTTTTTAAACTATTTAAATGGAACAAATGCAATCGAATTATCTCAAATTTTAACGTTTTCATTTATTTTTATTTCTACTACGGACGTTAACACACATGAGTTACAATAATGACTAAACAGCGATCACAAATAATTTTATCGTACTCACATGTCGACTTCGGCGTTTGGTGAGTGAATTTGTCATTAACGTTTGGTCTGTTGTACTCAACAAATGTTAATATTTCAATACTTTTACCAAAGCTTTTATTGATACATCCACTTTATTTGGGATTCAATCATATGAAATTTTCCGATTAAAAATTTACCGGAAAATTTTCATCTTTCTATTTCGATTCTCCTGTACATGTCTATTTTTTTTTTCAAATAGGTTAGAAAATATATTTTATTTTAATTAAAAACATTTTAGTTAATTATTATTGATAGTATTACATTGAATTTAACTATACCAGCTTCGGTGGTCGAATGGTCTAAGGTGTCACTCTCGCAGTAGACTGGACTGCCGTTGATGAGCATATCAAGGTTTGAATCCTGGTCGGGTGTAGTGAGGGTTGATTTCCTAAAGAGTTTTTAACTTCATGCGTATCCTAGATTTTCAATTTTGAATCAAATCTTATTCAAATATTTTGAATTGAAAATGTTTTGAATTGAATACTTCCTCATAAGATATCAAATAAATAGAATATTAGACTAAATTATATTTTATACATTTTTGGAATTTAGTTCAATAAAATCCAAGACAAAACCGGTTTTAAATGCTAAATATAATATTATCATGAAATTTGCAAGTTTATATAGTAAAGTCAAATAATGGGTTAGTGTTAACGTTTTTAGAAAGGTAAATTTTTTCTAAGGTTTGCTCTATAGATTCAAATTTGGGATTAAGTTCGATCGAATCCGAATTTGGGACCTTTTTGGGACTTAAAATTTCGAATCTGATTCCAATGTTAAGATTCGTAATCCTAGAGAGATTTATATTTTTTTAAATTTCCAAGCTTCGCATAGGCTTATTTATATGACTGTAAATATTATCAAAAGTTATATTCCCACTAATACACCCATCACTACTTTAGAGATAAACATTTTCCGTTAATTTTCCCGATAAAAATGTCACATGATTGAAATCCAGGTGAAACTACTGTACAATAATTAACTAATCTGGTCTACAGTGGACCCAACGTTAGTTACATATTCAACTACCAAGCGCTGTAGTCTATATGTGATAGTGAAAACACAAAATTGGAATAGCCTTTAATGCTTTATTGTAATTAATTTGATATTTCTGGTGTTAAGGTTATTAAGAGAAATTAAATTGAGGTGTAGAATTTAAAACTTGAGATAGGCCTATATATATTGCTTGAGTGCATTCGTTTCATTTAAATATTTGGGTTAGGGTTCGGCCAGACTGACAAGCGTGCGAGCGAGCGCGCAAGCGACTGGGTGGCCATACTGGCGAGCGTGCGAGCGAGCGAGCGCGTGATTAGCTGATAGCTCTCGTTAGTTGTTGACGAGGAGGCTCCAAATCTTGGCTGAGTGAACTGAGGGGGGTTTTACCAAGTGATTTATTGTTGTGGTTTTATCCTCCTCTCTCCACGCTAATGATAATTCTTATTTGTAAAGGCCTACTTTGATAATATTAAAGTATTTTAACATATCAGTTTTACATATATATATATATATATATATATATATATATATAAAGGTATGGTTTATGATCTTGCCAATTAAATTAGGCCGTTAGTAGCAAGTGTGCTAAACCTATCGATATTAATTAAAATGTCAAAATGAGAAGTTTTCCTAGCACTCAATGAACCAACATTCTATCTTTCAAGCGTGCGCGCTCGCTCGTGCGCTCCAGTCTGGCCACCTCTCATTACAACCAATGTGTTCTATTTTATATTTTAGTCGCTCGCTCAGTTTGGCCGCCCCCTCAGGCGTGAACCCAAACGCATAGTAAGACGCGGTGCTAAAACAAAACAAAAAAATGTGTATATATATTTTTTACTAGATGTGAATGGTTCTAGTGTGTTTCCTTCTTTCCCTTTCCGCCTGACCTACGAGTGGGCGTAAACATACTTACCATACTGTGACGTTCTTATTAATTCTCCCATTGTCCCGTATGCATTGTTACTCGCTGGACATAACCTTCAAGTTATCTTTATTTAATACAGTGCTGGCGGAATTCTTCACTTTCACTCGCAAGTTTTCAACTATTGTCTTATAACCGGGCAGTTTTCAACTATTGTTTTAGCAAGGGCGAAGATTTTTGTTGGTACCGCCCGTGACGTATTTATCTACTCTCTTTTGTTTTCCACCGGGGCGACGTGTTGGAGCAAAGTGTCGTAAAGTAGACATACGTTGTGAATGTACGCTCTGGTCTGATCACTAATCCCATCTAATATTTAGGAGATGATCTATAGGAAAACCTAGAAATGGAAGACGGGGAAAAAAAGAAGAAAAAAGTTTTCAGAGTTGATACACACGTGGAAAACCTGATGAATTTGGTGTGAAAGGGAGAAGTCAGATACATTTTAAAAGTTAATAGAATTATCAGATTTTTTTGCAATAGTTTTCAAAATACAACCTATAAAAGCATAACGTAGCGTAAACTATTAGTTTTATCTTCAATTCATGCTATTTTGAGAAGATAATGGGCTTTTTTTATGTATAAATTATTGTTGTTTCAAGAATTTAAACGGGGAAAACTCATATTTCCTAGTTTGTAAAGGGAAATTTTAAAACTTTTAAGATGTATAACCCTGGTTTTGGAAAATCGAATGCACTAGAGATATTTCAAGTCTCAAAAGTTTTCATTTCAGTTTGATGGCTTTGGACGTTAATGCCAGAAATATTACCAGAGAGTTAAAATAAAGCAATAACAGGGATTCTAGTTCTCTCTCTCACTTGTTTACTACAGCGCTTGGTGGTTGAATGTGTCACCAACGTTTGGGTTTCCTATAAATTCTACCTTCCTCGACGCTAACCTATTATTGTAATTAAATGCAGATTAGGATGGATTGTAGTAAGACGCGATGCACGTAAAAACTATCTACTTGCTTAACTACTATATAAGTATTATTCTCAGCCAAGAATTTACTCTGGAGAGTTTGAGGGGACCGTATAATTTAACAAAGCAATTATATCTACCTTTTTCCCGATTGGGAATTTTAGGAAACTTTGTGTTATTGTTTAAAAAAAATATCAAAAGACTGGTCTTAAAATGTATTATCTACAGTACATTCGACAAATTTTAGCGCTCTATAGTTTAGTTGAATGTTACATGTTTTAAGCTTTTATTAAAACTAAAATACATCTTACCAGACGCTTTTTCCTAGTGGTAGAGCAGCCGCGGGCAAAATACGGCCCGCAGGATTTTGGACAGTTACATACATCCAAGGCCGTAGCCAGCCAATAATGTCGGGGTGGGGGTGGGGGGTGGGAGAGAGTTGGTGGGCACATCCCGCAATTGCCTGAAGCTAGAAAAAAAAATTATAAATCATAAACATCTAGAAGCTATCTGAAGTGTTTTTTATGGCAACATTACCCCCTAACTACCAGAGGCTGGAAAAAATTTCTAAATATTAAACACCTCTAAAAGATCTCTGAAGTGTTTTTTATGATAACACAGCGCCCTAATTTGTACTTGTATCTTAATTTTGATATTGTTTGAACTATAAATAAAGCCACATATTTTGTTCATAAAATTTTGGTGAGGGTTTGAACCCCCCCCAAATTCCCCCCCCGGGCTACGGCCTTGCATACATCCCACTAACGATAACCGTTTGAGTAGTTATTAAATATTATCTGGGTAGGCTAAGAAGTATCAGGAGTCATGACATAGTTAAATTTATTTGCGAAGACATATTAGATTTTATTTGCTACTTTCTTTGTGCACCAAAGTTATATGTTATAGGACTAATGAATGTATTTGTGTGTGAAAATAAAGTTCATTATTTAACAAATTTAGACTTTTGTCCCATGCGGCTCGCTAGAGACCGTACAGATGTCCATGTAGCCCTCGGGGAGAAAAGTTTTCCCACCTCTGTGGTAGAGTATATATGTCACCGTTAAAGTAATAAACTAGTTACTATGCATAATGACCGGTTATTTCCCAAAGTAGCCCATATCAGTGGTAAATGTGATTAAATGCATGTAATTTATTATTTTAACAGTGTTGTTACATAACACCTGTTTGGCTGAAGTGATTAATTATAATATTCTGTAGGTTAGGTTAGGTTAGGTTAGGCTAGATTGGGTTAGGTCAGGTTAAACGAACAGATTCTATATCAAGATAACACCACACGTCCGCACTCAATAAAAGATGGACCTCAATTGATAGGCCTACGCAAACATACGTCACGTATGACTCAAGACAGGGACTCGGGTGCAAACTAACACAAACGTTAGATTCGTCACTTTAACCAGAGGGTGCTGGTTACTATATATAATAACATGTTAATGTGAATAATTTGACTACAACATGAAACATTTATCACATTCACCAGAACTGTTGGTTACTATACACTAAATCCGGTGATTATGTATATTAACCTGGTAACGATAACATAGGCCTAGTATACATTCTTTTATATGTTCGGCATCTGTGAGTTTTGAGAGATGGTGTTAATTTTAACATCTGTAAGATGAATTGCAACTGTAAGGGGGGGGCCAGACTGAGCGAGCGACTAAAATATAAAATAGAACACATTGGCTGTAATGAGAGGTGGCCAGACTGGAGCGAGCGACTGAGCGCGCACGCTTAAAGGATAGAACTGGTTCTATTTTTCAATGAGGTGGCCAGACTGGAGCGAGCGACTAAAATATAAAATAGAACACATGGGTTGTAATGAGAGGTGGCCAGACTGGAGCGAGGGACTGAGCGCGCACGCTTGAAAGATAGAACTGGTTCTATTTTTCGAGCGCGCGCACTCGAGCCGGTACAGTCTAGTTTACAGGCGCTAGGCAATATTATTGTATGTTGGTTCATTGAGTGCTAGAAAAACTTCTCATTTTGACANCACTTGTCAAAAACTACCCTTAGTTCACTGAGCCAAGATTCGGAGACTCCTCGTCAACAACTATCGAGAGCTATCTGCTAATTACGCGCTCGCTCGCCAGTTTGGCTACCCAGTCGCTTGCGCGCTCGCTCGCACGCTTGTCAGTCTGGCCGAACCCTAAGACTACTACGTTTGTTGTATCCATGCTATAGAAAGCTCTTGTAATGACGACCCGACTGTAGGAGCCGCTCGAACGAAGCCTCATTCTGACGTACTCCCGCTGTGCTTGAAGGACGCGACAAGCAGCGACAAATGATGCCCCCCTCCTCCCGGTCAACAAGGTCGACTCGGAACACTTTCAGACCAAATACGGACTACTAGCTTTTTTTACGGATTAGTTTCTGGTTTGTTTTCCAAACAATCGACCTGACTAGTCAGGGTTGGATGATAACTACTGTAGGAGCACACTGGCGAAGATACTGTCTCAGAGGAGTTGATGACTCCGGTGGTTCAGTAGCGCTTCTTAAAAAGTTTCCCTTTGATTTTTCAGGGAAAGAGTCCACCCATTCACTTGAAACGAATGCACTCGAGATATCAACAGTCTTAAAGTTTCCACTTCAGCTGAATGTCTCCTAAGAACGTTAACACAAAGAACATTACCAAATTGGTTCCAATTGAAGCAATAACAACGATTCCAGTTCTCTTACAGCCACGTATTGACTAGCGCGCTTGAGGGTTGAATGTGTCACGTTGGGTCTGCTGTACACCAGGTTTATCAATACGAGTGCTTCGATAATATAATCGGAGTCTCTAAGAATATATCCTCTTCGTCGTCAGTGTTTATCCCTATTGGGAATGCGGGTTGGCGCAATTTATATTTGATTGATACGTATGGTACAAAACTTAATCCAGCCGCATCGGTGGGAGCTTGGACTAAACGTCAAGTCCGTCTTTCCATGTTTTCAGGTACCGGGGAAGTTGGGTATCAATTATTATAAGCACCGCGTCTTACTACCCGTTCGGGTTATACGCACTTAGCTAATGTGCAATGGTAGGGTGTATTGTGAGATGAAATGGAGGACCTACAGTTTAACGTGGGATCCGAACCACGGTGGAGGCCTGGCATTCCTCACATTCACAAGTCGTAAGTTGGGGATCAAATATCGGCTGGATTTCAGAGGGTGGTATCGTCTCAATGATTTCCCCACGCTCTCCACCCCCCTCACGCAAATGAGGCTACATTTCTTCTAAACTTTACGTTTCTAAGTTCCTAGCCCCTTTGTTGTATTGGATAGCCTGGAAAGGTATACCTTTCAGTAGGCCAAGTGGTATTTGATTAAATTAATTTTTCGGCCATCAGACTTTTGGTCTTACTGTTACTGTTAAGGCCAAGTGACCTTAGGCCTTCTGCCTCCCGGTAAAGCAGTGAACATAATAATAATAATAATAATAATAATAATAATAAGTGAGTGACATACAGTTAGATTGCCACGGAAAGAACATTTTAGCGCATGTAAAATAAATATCTAGAGTTGCCTCAACGTTGACAACAGATCATCTTATTTTATCTTGGCAGCTATCCAAGTTGTCACAGTCTGTAAAACGCGACACTAAAAACAGTTTGACTGTCAGATAAGGAAGGCCCTTCCAATGGCGATGCCGCTAGAAGTGAAGTGGTACCTCCTCTCCCCCCCGCGCAGCTCACATGCACTGTAAAGCACCCGACTCAACGAGAGGAACACGTTGTCACTTTATAGTCTACATGACCCAGAACAAGCTTGGAATGGGGCTGTGTTTATCTTCTCATTTCGGGCTTTTAAGGATATGGTATGGGACTGACGTCATTAGGGCACGAGGGGAGGGGCGGCCCTTATTGCGTCCCAATCTCCGTGGCTGAGTGGTTAGTGTCAACCGCAAGTCTAGGGAGCCCCGGTTAGATTCCAGATGGGTCTGACAAAAATATGTAATATTTGTTGACGGGTTCGTCTTGCCATTTTGTTAGTAAATATCAAGAGCTGGGTATGTATAACTAGTCTTGCTGTCCCAGGCTAAGTTTGTAAGTCGCGGATTGATATAACATGTGTTTAGAAAGGCATGAAACATGCTACTGAGGTAAGTCTATTTGGTTGGTTGTTTAGGTTGCTCTTCAAACAAAATATTACTTAAACACACGACCTATAAACTAACTATGAAGGCAACTTCTAAACTCAAATAAAGATCAGTTTTTTAGAAAGCTTCGTCAACCAATTTCGATTGACACGCTTAAAATGTTTTCAGGCGTTAAACACACACTAAATCCAAATTGGTGTAATGGTGGGCTAAGGCGTCTTCTTCGTCTGGCCTAATTTGCCGATGACTGAAAGGTCGGGGCTCGAATCAAAGGTCGTAGAAAGCTTATTATTTTGGGGGGAGGGAGGGGGGTCCTTTATAAAATATTATTTAACCAATAAAAGGTTTATTTCGTTTTTATAGACCCACCCCCCGAAATTACCCCCATTTTTTCGATGCTCTTTCTCGAATTCCAGCCGAGTGAATTGTGGGTTTTTTTCCTAAATGGTATCTCACTCTAAGCAAATTTGGGAATATCTCCTATAAGTTCTACCTCCTAATCCCTATTCCGTTAGTGCAGATATCCCAATAGCCTGGAAAGATATCATTGGGTGTTTCATACGAAAAAAACACACAATCCAAGAGCTATTAGCATCTGGGACCGCTCCTAGTGTACATTATCTGATTCTTCAGCATGCTCCCTCGCCGGGTTTCGAACCATGATCTGATAGCGTGATGACGGTGCCCCATACACATGAGCGATGTGTCCATGCTTAATTCACTTGCATTGAAATAATGATGGCTGCTCTCACAAAATAACCAGCAAAGTAACCATAGGAAATATTCGACGCACATTCACGTGGTCATTGCTTTTTACTATAACCTTCAGAATATTAATGTTACAAAAATAACATTCATCTCATAAAATTGTTTGTGTATGTATAAATTATGAGTTTGGTGTATATTTTAAAACAATCCAAAGTATTTTTTTAAATTATGGCAATGCCTCTAAAATAAATTTAATTAAAACCACTTCAATCAAGCCTTTCCTTAAAAAATAGCAAATATTTCGTTTTTACTTATGTTTAGAAGCCAAGGATATTGTGTTCAAGTTTTTAATGATAAGAAAACTTTTATTTCTTCTGCGCATGCGCCTGTACTTGAAAATTGTTGAGTGATAACTATGACCTGCGCTTTCCAAGTTTCCATGATAATCACTTGTTTTGTTAATAGCCGTCTTGATATCGTTTATGGTAAATTCCGTCCCGTTTGCAATTTTTTGATGTACGGTAAATTCCGTCCTGACCTTTATAAGCTCCTGTGTAAATTCTGTTCCGTCATTATAAGAGTGCTACGTAAATTGCGTCCCTCAAAAACATGAATGAAATAAATTAAATAAGTTATAATAATGAAAACAATGTCGTTACATTTCAAATATTTATTTCAACATGACCACTTTTTCAACTTTAGTGTAAAGGTCAAGCTTAAAAAATTTAATAGCGTAGTGAAGAAACGCCTCTGTGTCTTGAATTACTGAATAATTATTGAGTAAACATAAGCGTAAATAAGCTTCCACTGTAGACATTCGTGATTTGACTATAAATAAAGAAAGAAAGAGAGGGAATAATATTTAACTTCTATTATTCTAACATTTAAAACTATAGTGAAGCTGATCACAATTAATAAAACAATAGCAGTAAATAATATTTTAGTAATCACATAATACATAGGCTATTATAAATAATACACACTACAAAACTTTAATAAAATATTTTTTTATAATGAAGGAATTTTCTCTAATTTTTTTTATTGTTTCCTATTGTATCTAGTATTTTGTTTCACTTTGTGTACATTTAATACGGGATGGAATTTACTCCGCCCAATGCTAATAACGAGATGGAATTTACATAAACCACTTGATAGTTGGTCGATCACAAGGTAATAGTTTACTTGTAGTTGCACTGAATTAAGTAGGTAAACATTGTCCGTGTGTACGAAACAAAAGGCCTGACTCTGAACTCTGCGGTGACCTACCCGGAGTCTATTCCGCCCAGTAGCGCTGAAAGAGAAAACAAATGCAGCGGTGCGTTGCGTGTAGTCTAGTCTTCCGTAGCTCAGTGCTGTACACGGCACGCCGAGAAGCTAAGAGGGTGTGTGATGTCAGCATCGTTGGAGTAGTTAGCTTGCGCCTGCCTATTTTTATTTTTATCTAGGCACAAAGATAATGTTAGTGTCCAAAATAATTTTTTTTCAAGCCCACGCATTAAAGTCAAAACCAACCAGAGTACTGATCCTCTTCGGGGGTAGAATATTCTAAGGCATCACTTTCGCAATAGACTAGACTGCCGGTGACGTTGAGATCAAGATTAGAAACCCGGTTGGGTGTATCGAAGGTAGTTTTTTCTGGATGGTAGTTTTTTCCTAGATTGTTCTCCACTTTCCCTCCACGCAAATTCGGTTACTCATCCTCTAAACTCAACCTTCCTCATCCCTTACACATTAGTGGAACTAGTACATATGCGTAAAACCCGAACGAGTAGTAGGACGCGGTGGTAAAAAACAACTGTACTGCAACTCGCAACATTTTTGTCTTTCATGACGTCACAGCCGTATGTAATAGGGTCCCTTACACGATCAGTCAGACGTACGAGACCGTACACGGTCAGTCTTCGTATCATTATTTTGATCAGTCACTGCTCCTGCGTGAAACGTGCAACAACATGGATGATAACTTAAAGATGGCCTTGTATCAAACTTCAACTGTCCTAAAGGCATTCAATTTTCAGCAAATCTCCAGGCAAATATTAGTCTAAATGCCTTCTAAAGACATTCGATTTTGAGAAATCGCTTTTGAAAACAAAATACAGTAATATTAGCGTAACTAGTACATAAGCGTATAACCCGAACGGATAGTAAAACGCGGTGCTAAAAAAAATAATTAAACCAAAACCAAAATAAATATATTTTGTTGGAAATTAGTTTATCTGAAAGTACTAATCTCTAATAAATTATATTTAAACTTTTTTTAACTTTCAAAAGCTAACAGACCAAGTCTCAAGTGAATTATGTTTAAAATTCACCCTCATCACCACTTTGTGGATTTCGACCAAATCGTTGATAGCCATTCACTTTCACTTCACTTTCCTTTAAAAAAAAATAAAACATGTATGACCTTTATTTCCATAACTACTCTAAAAATAGCGACTTAGTCCAAGTTGAGTCAAGGACAGTAATTTTATAGGTTTATTTATGCAATCAAACAAACCGCGTGTCCGGTACTTCTCGGAAAGTATCGAGTTTAAAACAAATGACGGACAGCAGCCGTGTTCTCATTACGTGAGCAGTCACATTTCAAAGTAACGCGTCACTTAGATCGAGTCATTACGAGATTAATCAACACCAAAGCGTTAGTACAAGGGTTGCACAAATTCTAGGACTGACGAGATGGTGTTAATAGCTATTAGGAGGGTTGCACAATATTGAGAATATATTATATATTTTGTTTTTAGTGTAAATAGTTTATATTAACAGAGCTGCACAAAGTTGAGAATTTATTAGATTTTAATGAGTGCTATACTTTATACCAGGGCTGCACAAAGCTAAAAACTGACCTTGGTAGAAGCTTATTAGCCAACACTTAAAGTTGCACAAAGTTGAGAAGAAACTAGTTAATAATGGAGTCGCGGTATTTTTTTAGCGCTAGTGTTATTTTGAAATGCTTACCCTTAACTTATTATGAATACAATTTCAAAAAAATATTTTTTAACATTAAAATACTCTTGAAAAACAACAGAGTAAAAGGTGGAAAAAATACTATGATGGATATAATTTTTTTATAGGACCTGGTTCAAATACTCGCCTGCGGATATATTAACCCTCATCAACTCTCGATTATAAGGGCATGTCCACACTCTAAACACTAAAACAAAATGACATGCACACAGTTCGACCTCATTGGCGTGTTTTGTTTGAAATGAAGTACTTATTTGACCTACTCTACCTTAGAGAAACACACTTTTAAATAAACCTTAGAAAAGACGTAATAAATAATATTGAGTGGCAATAAACTATTGTAATGGTGAAACTAGTGCATACTAGTTAAAACGTTGTTTATATGAAAAACTTACTCCTCTCAAACAATTTTGTTTCAATTTAGTTATCTCTCTAAAAGAAAGCACTTGTAGAAGGGAATAAAGCCCGGGATCTTTGAGATGGCACGGAAATGCTCTTATGCCGGGATCACGATCAACTTAAACTTAACTTAACGTAATTTAACGTAAAGAACTTCCTTGTGTGTTTAAATGGAAGCGATCACGATGCACTTAACTTAACGTTGACTTGCAGTTAACTTAACGTAAGAGATGTCCTGGGAGGTCCTTTACTTTACGTTACTTGAAGGGTATCACGTGATCTAGCCAGCCAATCATTATGCGAGTGACGTCATCAGGGATATTTAGTAACTCATTTGTTGGTATTATGACTAATGTTTACTCTTTAGCGTAAGTTCTAGTGATCAGACATTGAAACAAAATAATTAAACTAAAATAGGAAAGCTAAATTTATCCAAAAAAAAATTGTAATAGATTGTAATAGTACAAATCACAGATCATACTCGAGAATGACAATGTTTGGCTCGAGTTGTTACGTTAAGTTACGTGAATCGTGATCACACATACGTTAAGTTAACTTTAAGTTAACGTTACGTTAAGTCACGTTACGTTAACGCTAAGTTGATCGTGATCCCGGCATTACTGCTGCGCCAAGTCTATGGACGCGTGAGATCGTCAGCCATCAGGAACACAGCCATGGTGACATGTCGAACATGTGGCTAATGAGATGTGAACTTCGCCACCACACCACGTAGAAATTGAGAAACAACGTTGCAGGGAATATCAACTTACCACAAACACACCAGCAAAAGTTTATTCTATTGAGAGAGTTGGCAAACTAAAATTCGCCACACTTTTATGGCAGATTATCGACAGGGTTGCCCATCCCAGCCGTGTAATGTGTACGAGCTTGAGTGTTTTTTCTCTACGTACTCCACATCTTACTACTCTTCCAGGATATCCGTACAAGGGCGCCTATTTGGATTTTACAAATGGGGAGGGATTGGGATCCCATCTACCGGGGGTGTAGTGCCCTCCTCAAGAGAAATTTAACCTTGTGGGAGGGAATTTTAGAGGATCTGAACATAATTCTGAGAAAGTTGTTGAAGAGGGAATTGGAGGAAATCTACATTTGATTGTTTTGTATCTTCTTTTTTTTTAGCACCGCGTCTTACTACCCGTTCGGGTTACACGCCTATGTACTAATTACACTAGTGGGTTAGGAATTAGGAAGGCTTAATTTAGAGAAAATTCACCCGCAGTTGCGTGGAGTGAGAGTGGAAAACCAATTGGAAAAACCACCCTTGGTGCACCCGACCGGGATCCAACCCCGATCTCACGGTCTTCGACAATCTAGTCCAACACGAGATTAGCGCGTTAGACCACGCATTGAAGCGTGTTTATCTCTGTTAACTCGGATACTGATGAATAAAAGTTGTTAATATCAAATTGCAGCCAAATCACAAAAATACACTTTGATTCTATCATAAAAATTAATAACATATAATATTACATATTGCAGAGGGATAAGGGGGTAGGTATAATTTAGATTAAATGTATATGCATTTGCGTATAGGGAGATTGGGAAACCATTTAGGAAATACACCTGGCTGGGATTAGAATCCCAACTCTCTCTTCACCAGCATACTAAACTGCCTGACACTTTACTCTGTATATGTTTCCATTACTACCTATCCCAAGATATTTATATTTTATTTTTAACATTAATTTTGTTTTGTGTTTTTTGAATTAAAGATACAAAAGCGTAATATAATAATAATAATTGTATCAATAAGATTCATACACACGTGAAACATGTATAGAATATTAAAAAAAAAACGTATCAATGGGCATGCGGACTAAAGATCAGGCTCGTCTAGTCTGGTTTACCGATGATGGGGAGATGGGGTTTAAATCTCAGTTGGGTGTATGGGACTGTTTTTTCCTAAATTGGTTCCTAGTCTTCAGCAACGTAAATGTGGGTGCATTTCCACGAAACCCACTCTTTATTATTCCTTACCCATTAATGAAAGTAAAATTATGGATAATCCGGACGGGTTTTAAGATTTAATGTTAAAATAAAAGCTAAAATTCTTGGGCAACGAATCTTTATTTGGCGAAATCCCGCGTTGTTGATGGGGGATACGTCTATACTCCATTCACGGTAGGAATTACTCTCTGAAAGGTCTTTTTTCCTACCAAAATCTTACTATAGAACAGCTTTCTGGTAGGGTAAAAGGCCTTTCAGAGAGTAATTCCTACGCTGAACAGACTTTAGAAAGCGATGCTGCCTCTGCCTTGACATTGACAGTGACAATGACAATGAAGGTGCGTGTGTGTCCACTGGCACGAAGGATCCCTTGGGCCCGCTTGGCCGAGCAACCGAGGCGAGGAAGTAAAGTGCTCTGCCGTGGACCTCACGTCGTGACACCGAGTGAGACAGGGTTTCATTTACAAGCAGGGCTACACTCTGTTGTTATAGCAACTAGACTGTGCTATAATGGGGAGGTTGACCTACAGCAGGGCGTTCATGTGGCATGATCAACATCACTAGTAGGTGTAGGTTGAACAACAGCAAGACGCTCATGCGGCATGATCAATCATCACTAGTAGGTGTAGGTTGAACAACAGGACGTTCATGCGACATGATCAACATCACTAGTAGATGTAGGTTGAACAACAGCAGGCTGTTCATGTGGCATGATCAACATCACTAGTAGAGGCATGGGAAGTTTAATCTCGCAATGAAATTTCTCACCATAGTCTCATTATTTGTCCGGGTTATTCGTATCTAATTACGTTAGTGGGTTAGGTATGATAACATAATATGAGAGTAGAATTTAAAGCAACTGTACCTGCATTCGCATGGAAAGAAAGGGATAAACGATTGAGATACCTCACTCACACCACCACCATATATGTTGACGGAAGGGGGAAGAGGGTATATGCTATGTTAAGCTCTTTTTACCACTAAATATAGTATTTAGATAGAACAAGACATCATATTGGGCACCTTCAACTCATGAATTAACTTAACACATCAAATGTTTATATCCACAAATCAACAAGTTTTTACTAAGCACAAAAAAATAAGCATGCAGATCAAACTAGCCGCTTATACTGTGCACAAAATGTATGAGTAACTTATTTACATATTATAAACTTACAAACCACAAACATTTGAATTTATTTATTAGAATACAGTCCAGATATGCGAATTCATAAATTGTGTTTTGAGGAAATTTCACACCGATGGTTAATTGGCCCGTTAGGGGCCACCCTATGCCCTCCCCAGATAGTACGCAGTTCGTCTCAGGTCTAGGGTTGTAAGGATCCCAGGGTCTGTTTGGTACCCGCCAATCCCTGGCTCGGGCATGTTGTTTCGTCACGTGATGGCTGAACCATTAGGTCAGAGTGACCTTGTGTTCTTGAATCGTTGAGCGGCCCTTTCACTAAATGTTCGAACTCAATACTTGGGACCTTGGTCCTGTCGAGGAGATAATAGCGAGTAGGATTTGTTTGGCCTCGGAAGGAAACTCAATTAACTACTCCACACTTTAGTTTGTTTATCTGTGTACCACGGGCGTCTTTAGCAGGGGACCAGGGGTACCCACCTCCAACATCTGCTCAAATGTGGCACTCCTAGTACTGTACAAGAAACGCTAGATTGTTTTATTCAGAAAATTGAGATTCCACGTTTGGAGGTATGGTTAAATTATTTGGGTAACCTCTCATATGGCTCATGGAACTTATTTATTAGTATTCAGTTTGTTTGGATTAATTCAATTTTTAAATTAAAGTTAAAATGGGTTTTTACATCCTTTCCAAGCCAAATCAAGGTTTGAATATTTTTTGTTAGTTGTTTTATGCTTGAAAAAAATATGCCGTGCTAATTTATACGACTTAATGTACTGAAAATACGTGAAAAATGTTTCATTGCACAATAGTGTAATCTTTCGTTTTATTCTGATGACTAAAGTTGCTATCACAACTTAAAATTTATTTACTACAGTTTTTTCCTTATTAATATTGATTTATGGTGTATATAAATGCTCAGATTGATAATAATCGATCGTAAATTTACTATTTTAGATGTAGATATTTTTATTGGCAAAGCCTCTTAATTGTCGAAGCAGGAATTTTTTTCGAAGCGAAGTTGCAACTCACAACCTGATACTAGTTTCGAAGCCAAGTCGAAGCTTCGCACACTCCTAGTAGATACGGTGGTTTAATTTTCAACGCATAATAATTTGAAAAGTTCATTTTATGTTTGTCAAGGCAAAATGGCATTTGAACAGGGTTAAATACAAATGTCTGTTCAAATTACGCAATGCCCGTTTTCTGAAGCTATATTTAATTTATTTTGGCACATAAGGTGTTTTGTTCCAAAACCTGCAAAACTACTGTTTAGTTTCACACTATTAGACATTGGTTTTGATTTTTGCTCTATAGGTCACGCAGCGACAAGCCCCCAGCCTGTTAATGATTGCAAATAATTATAATTAAAGTTCAAACCCGCCTCGGTGGCGTAGTTGGTTAACGCGCTAGTCGTGTTGAGCTCGACCGTTTCCTAAATGGTTTTCCACTCTCCCTTCACGCAAATGCGGGTTCACTTCCTCTAAGTTCAACCCTCCCAATTCCTAATCCATTAGCGTAATTAGTACTTAGGCGTATAACCTGAAAGGGTAGTAAGACGCGGTGCTAAATAAAAAAATATAATAATTAAAGTTCAAAACATGTAACAAACAGCTATAATATAGACGTGTCAAATGTAAACTAGCACTTGCCGGCCGGCAATGGCAGCCAATGTTTGTTTGTAAACAATGCGAGTGCTATAATATTATTCATGATTATAACCATGTTGTAGAGCTGGGAAGAGACGCAGTGGATGACATCACTTCCCGGCTGTCATCAGCTTGGGTGGTCCGCCTCATTGTTTCACCATTGTGTTCATGTTCAGGCCGGTTCTTTTGTTTCCACAGCTCTTTATAATAAACCTGTCAGGAAAAACAAGGTATATTCCGGATATATCTACATGGCTTGCAGAAAAAGGTCCCATTCTCGTCCTGTCTGTTTCTCCTGTGACGGAGAAGTTGGGGTAGGATTAGTTTGTTTAAAAGTGGTTTCCCAGTCTCCCTACAGGCCTTCCCGAAAGTGCAGGCACATTTCCTCTCATATTTTACATTTCTCATCCCCTACCTCATCTCTGTAAATATAGTAAACACCCCAACCTAGTACATTACATTTTGGCACCATCTGTTTTCGAATCAATTCTTTAGACGTATTCGGCGCTCAGACCATTCGGCTACAAGCTTAAAAGTAAAATTAGTGTTTAAAGAAACAACCTAATCATATATTTACTAACCTAAGAAAGCCAATCGACCGTGATTTATTGATAGATAAACTCTCACGAATATTAATTTTATGGCCTCTCGTAAAATATGCAAATAAAACACGTCTTGGAGAGACGCATTTTCAGGGAGTTTATAGTGAGGTGTTTCACGGCGTCGTTAGGCGTTCGCTCTCCCACGTGGGATTGTGGGTAGTTTGATCCGAGCACTCGAGAGGTAGAACTAAACACCATTATCAGGCACGTATCAAAGATTTAATTTCCGGAATGAGAAGGGTGGAAGGCGTCTTGCGGCTCATAAACTGACAAGTCCATGCCGTTTGTTTCACGGAACAGGGGTGGACTGGCAGGTTACACGCGTCCGGGGTTTTTAAATATGACTGCTCTTAGCAACTATGGAGATGGTATACAAATATATTGCTAGGCTAAAGGGCCTTTCATACCAAAATCACGCTATACATTCATGTATTCCACTGAAGGTATATTTCAGCTTAAGCTGAAGTATTGAGGTGAATTATTTATATTTTTATTATTAGTATATATAATCCCAAGGCCATTTCATCTATTTTCTGCTGACATGAGAAAAAATGCTTCTAAATTGTAAGACATTAGCTGGGAGTATATTTTTGGTATACAATAAAACCTCTAATAACCGAAATAAAGAGGGCTGAACCCGTTTCGGATATTCGAGTTTTCGGATATGAAATTAATACCCCTTTGAACAGTTAGAAGTTTTTTTTTTTATAAATTACATAGTTACAGGAAAGTATCTCTTGTATAAGAACTTATTTATGTACGTAGTATTTAAATAAATGGTTATTCATTATAACACAGTTAAATATACAACAAAGCTAAATGTATCACTTCGTCTTAGAAAAAGTCTTGAACTTTTCTCTTGACTCTTTTTAAGATTTTTACAACTTAACAAATAAAGGCTTTACCGACGTAAAACATCTAATTTAAATCAGTTATAGTTCCAAGTATTTGTAGATATTTAGAAGGAGGTGTTCCGGAACCCAGGCCACCCCCATCCTCCCTTTTCCTCCATTTTGGCTAAGTGCCTGAAAAATTTATAAACTCCAAGAAATGGCTGGAGATCCTTATAAATAGGCTTCAACTAAGGTACGATTTTGAAAGTAAAATTCAAGTACAACTAAAGTAAACTTCCGGAAGCAAAATTCTGTGTTTTTATATAGGAATTACTTTAGAATTAAGAGAGTATCTCAAGCCGTTGTTATCTTGTGTCAGCAGGACGTGAGGATGTTACAGCAGATCCTTCAGGACATGTGGGTGGACCCCGAGATCCTGTCCGAGCTGGACGAGGGACAGAAACAGACCTTGTTCTGTAGGATGAGGGAGGAACAGGTCAGGCGCTGGAAGATCTGGGACCAACAGCAACAAGAGGAGAAGACGGACAAGGCCGTCGGCAACAAGACTGGTGAGACCATCACTGTCAGGGGTGGGGGTTGATGAGACCATCACTGTCAGGGGAGGGGTTGATGAGACCATCACTGTCAGGGTAGGGGGTTGATGAGACCATCACTGCCAGGAGAGGGGATTGATGAGACCATCACTGTCAGGGGAGGGGGTTGATGAGGTCATCACTGCCAGGGGAGGGAGTTGATGAGACCATCACTGTCAGGGGAGGGGGTTGATGAAACCATCACTGTCAGGGGAGGGGTTGATGAAACCATCACTGTCAGGGG
>CABFWO010000869.1:67844-108599 GCA_902155825.1 Timema genevievae | reverse complement strand
CCTCCCCCCCCCCCTCCGGTGTAAATTTCTAGGTGCGCCACTTTTGGATAGTGTAGTCAAATAAATCAAACTTTATTTACATGAATCGTTAGATCGATCTTTGGAAGGTCGATTCAATGAACTCGATCTTTGACCTGAATCGATACATCTCTTGATCTAGATCAAACCAGAGAATCAATTCAAAGCCCATGAATCGAACTTCCCTAGCCACAATCTCTTGCTTTCTCAAGTTG
The DNA here is from genome assembly GCA_902155825.1 of Timema genevievae. Lineage (NCBI taxonomy): Eukaryota > Metazoa > Arthropoda > Insecta > Phasmatodea > Timematidae > Timema > Timema genevievae. The sequence continues at coordinate 108,366 of CABFWO010000869.1, read as the reverse complement.
TAAACATACTGGCCTGGATGGGACTTTTAAGAGATTTATGACACAACTATTCCCCCTTGCTATTCAGAGGGTCTATTCAGAGTTTCGAATCGAATATTTGGCCGTTGATTATTTGAAATTATTCGAAATTTCGAATACTCGCACACCCCTACTCATTATATATTCTATTATTTTTTTAACACTTAGGTCAAGGTTCGAATCTTGGGCTAGAGCACCATTGCTTTTATCCAAATCCAGGGCTTTTGTCCTAATTTTATTTAAATATGCAATTTTCTCTTCCCCTTTCCATGTGAATGTTGGTGCATTTATTCAAAGATACTTTCTCAAATCCTACCCCATATTACCTAGCTTCTTTAACATTGCATGTGGAAATAAGGCAAACTAAGGATGAAATAGAGAAAGAACTATTGGGGAAATATGTAAAGTGGCCTGAGCACTGATGGACTTTGAGATGCAGACTCTTAAGGTGCGGCTGAAGGAAGGGCAAGTATTTTTACAGTCTTTATAGAATTGAAATTTTTTGGCCAAAATAAATAAAATATTTCTCCAGTATCAACATATGAGTTTAGTTTTCTGCATATGCTTATAATATCACCAGATCTTGAATATCTATCAATGGTATTCTGGAATTTTGTCAAAACTTTTTCTCTTTATTTAAAAAGTTTTGACAAAATTCCAGGACACCATTGACAGATATTCAAGATCTCTTGATACTAGAACGTGCAGAAAACTAAACTCTATGTTGTTACTGGAGAAATTGTTGATTTATTTTGGCCATAAAAATGTAATATTTATAAAAACTTTAAAATTACTCGCGCTCCCTTCTGCCTTAAGTCACAAGTATCAGAGATTCTCATAGCTACAAGTAACAGACAATATCACATGTTCTTCAAAGAAATTTCCTTAGACTTTGAGTATTGAATTTAAATGGTAAAACATTGGTGTGCTAAACTATGGTTCCCTCGTTTTTCCTTGTGTTTAGGATTCATTTGTTTATTAATTATATTTAAATTACTTCATGTAAATAGCTGTCATCGGCTACCAATGATATGAATTAAAGTGTATAAATGAATCTTATATCCTGAATAAAATATAATATCATTCACTACTTATTAAAATATAGCTTCTTTTTTTTCCACAGGCTTGATAACGAGGCAAGAAGCAGAGTCACTATTGAGTGACTATTCCGTAGGTAGTTTCCTGGTTCGAGTCTCTGAAAGGATTTGGGGCTACGCCATCAGCTACCGCGATACGGACAGGTGCAAACACTACCTGGTGGATGCTTCTAACGGCCATTACCAATTCCTGGGAGCCAACCACATTACCCATGATACATTAGGTCAGTGAAACAGTTTATTATGTACCTGCAACTTTCAACCAATCAGTGTGCTGTGTTGAACGTTATGTATAGAGGACTACCCAAGGTATTGCGGTTCTCTAGTTTGGTTCCCATGACAAAATAAAGAACAAGGCTGGTCCAAGTGAGCAGAATTAATAATCGCACTTTCCCTCCACATAGAATTTAGAGGAAATGTGCCAAATTTCATCTTCTTCAATCTTATTCTATTAGTTTAAATATGCGGATAGTCCTGACAGGTAGTAATAATAAATAAATCATGGCTGTCACTATTGAGATATTGTAATGTTTATTTAATATTTTTGGGAGGTTATTTAATATCCTAATTTAATGATTAGAAATGAGGAAGGTATTTTGAGGGAAATGTATTCACATTATTTTTAGAGGGAATCAAATACTACAGTGATAAATCGAATGTGCAAAATCCCCCCATTGCACCTGGTTGAGAGTGAGGCGCCAACCATCATCAACGACCCTCAAATCACTTGGATCACGAGTGTGTAGGCACTCTTTATTGATAATGTACTACCTCATTTTGTATTTGCTATTTCAAAAAGGACACCCCAATCAAACATAAATTGTCTCTTATTATTGTTCACAGGTGAGATGGTGGCCTACCATGGCGGTAACCCCATCACTGTGATTGGTGGAGAGCTTCTACTGCATCCATGCCCCCGTGTGGGACTACCTACCATCTTCCATGGCCTCCTGGGGCCCTCCAGTTAGTGTTAACATAACCTCGCTTGTCTTTTCATACCAATTTGTGCGCTATGTTACACAACACTCTACTCAACGTTACTAAATTAATTATTCTAAGTGGTAAACATTTGCACTGTTCTCAACCAGTTTTTTTTAAATGTATGTGAAAAATAAGAATCGAGATCAAGCGACACAACTTTAAATGAAAAACAAAAGAAACAATATTTTTAAATACTTAAATCTAGTGTATGTTTTGAGGAGAATTGAATTCAGCCAAAGGTGTTACCTAATACAATAAAAAAACTAGTTACCCATTGATTTTATGGAAATGCTTAAAGATATCAATGTTATTTCTTAAAGCCTAGTTAAAAAAACTATACAGTATATTATAAGTTTGTATAAGCCTTCATTCTCCCTGTGTAGTTTCAGCTCTCGGAAATTCATTTTCACAGATGGTATTACATGGGATGGAGCTGTGTGGATGAATTGCTTGGTGCAAGACACAAACGCTGCACTGTATTATGACGTTGCTATTTATGATTTACTTCTAGTATAAAAACTTATATGCTAAATATAACAACAAAAAATTAGGTGAAGCGAAGGGGAAAGTTCCACCAGAGTACTAACGGTAGTAACTAATAATCAGGGCCCAGATTTTTGTTCATCGCTGACAATACTCATTTGTAGGCTATATTAATTAATTTCATGATCCTGCGGTTATAGAAATGTGTATTTTAAAGGTCATTTTTTTGTCTTTTTTTTTTGTCAAGTTGGAATTTGAAGTAATATTTTACTGGTTTGTGTCACTTTTTAGTCATGTTTATGCATTTTTTAGTGTTTTCAAGGCAATTATGTTGAATAAGTATATTTTTAAATACCAGTGATATTTTATAAATGCATAAATACTCATACCTAAATGTTTCCACTTGTTGTCTGAATGAGAAGATAATGTAGGCAATCAGCTTTGTATCCTCTTTGCTTTTATGATTGTAAAATACACATTCCTGGCGAGACAATGCAACCAGGCTAAGAGGATTTTTTTTGAAAGGGGATAGCTATTGATTCTGAAGAAGATATTTATAAATCAATATTTTTTTTCAGCCGTATGCAAGATTTTAATTGTTAGATGCTTATCATTGCTTTTTTTTTCTTTTTTTCATTTGTAAAATGAGTGTTTGATTTAGTCATGTGCTCTTATTAAGAGTTTTTGTTTATACTTTTAGGTAATTTATTGTAAATTTTAAGTAATTTTTTGGTCACCAAAATCTGGACATTGCTAATAATGCTTTCTTTTATCCAGCCAAACTATGCATTCCTAATTTTTCACAATTTTATATCACAACACTAAAAACTTCATCAGGTATTTATTTATACTTGATGGAATATGGCATCCAGACTTGTGTACTAATATTGATAATTTATAGCCCCAATTAACCCCAACCACGGCAATACAATCGAAAAATGTCTTTAGCGATTCTATCAATACGGCTCAAGCCCAGGAAAAGTTTCATACTAAACGATGGCCATGAAAGCCTACAAAATACAAACACTAGCTCTCGGCAGCAACTGCCGGTAATGACTTCCACATGAGACAAGAAGATATTGAAGCTCAATTTGTGGAAGGTAAGCCTGTTCAATGCTTCAAAACTTTGAATTCAAATTTAACTAAAATTTGTATCATACTTGAAAGTGTTCATCTTAATATTTTTAATTCTCAATCCAAATAGATTCCAGATTTGGATCTAATGGACATTAAATTCCAAAAGTGAAACTTTTGAATAATTTCAAATTTTTACAATAACTAGCATCAAAAAATGTAACTAATTAATGTTATTAAAATTTGATCAATAATTTCTTAACACTCTGTGTGTGCATTTTATTTTAATAGGGCTACTCATTTTATTGACCTAATAAACTTGTAAGTTTATAATATTAATAGTTTCTTCGTTGTTTAAACCAGTCGTTACATCCAGACAAACAATTGCTCAAGTCAACTTTCTTGTCCAACTCAAAGGGCTCATAGTAAATCCTAGCTACATTTAATATATTTTGTAGATTTTTGTGCCACTTTGTGACCTCAAGAACTCTGTCATAGGGTCAATTCAATTAACTTAAATTATACAGCTGTGTTCTTATGTCCTAAATATTTGTTAGTGCTCTTAGTAAAAAGTTAATATAGTTTAACCTAGACCCAATTTTGATTATGTTAAAAAAAAGATTTTACTATTAAATATTCAATTCAGCCTTGGTTTGAAACATTTTTTCTATAAAAAGTTTGATTCACATATTTCCCATAGCTCACTTTGATTCTGAATCGATTTGAGAGAGTAAAGAAAGATTTTAATTCCATCTTGAATTAAAAATATTGAATTTTCATGGCCTTAGCTGAAGGTCATTGTCACTAGAAGATAAGGTAACATCTCTTGTCTTCTGAGGAAATTACCTGTAGCTGTTGAAAGCAGGTGTTTGTGTTAACCTACTGTCTAAACAATTTCTGCTCCAGTATTACCCAGGTAAGTATGTGCCGGCTACCCCACTTTTAACCATGATATAACCCAGCCCTCATTCTAAACAACCTTAGATGATAATATTATAATTATAGCGAGTAATAAATTTTATGTAGTTTTATATATTTTTGCAAATGCTACTTAACTTCCAAACAAACCTTGCTTCTGGTTAGCGAGGAAGATTACAAAACATTACTTTTCATATAAACTTTAGTAGTATGTTGCTATAAATCTAAATCTTTCTTAGTTTGTAAATAAGTGACCACTCTATCACAACTAGAACAATTTTACAGCTGTGATAATAAATAACTTTCTTATTCATACGACTGAATATATTTAGTTTTAATATAACAGTGCGACCTAACAAATTGTCTCATGTTTTTTAGAGTTTATTGAATGTCAAAATACCAAAAATGTATCACAATTAAATTGCTTTGATTAAGTAAATAAATTGGATTTCATATTGTAAAAAACAAATGTGTGATTCACAATTTGTATGTATGGAAATAGCAGCAGGAAAAAATAGGAGTAAAATAATATTATAGGGGTGTGCGGGAAAAGGTTTTCTCGTTCCTGACTTGGAGAGTCTGTACATATACTGTCTCAGAAATGTAAATAAAAGTATAAAAAGGTTATTTATTTTACATTTTTAACTAAAATTAAACCAAAACATGTACTTTTATTTAAAAACTGCTAAGTTTCAACCTTAATACTTTTGACTATGAGTTGGCTGCTAGCAAAATATCTGCCTTTGCTTCATTGTCATACACAGACGAAATAACATTGAAAGAAAGTTTACAAGCAAAGCCAACCTCAAAACAAATCTATTTTAAATCGTGCTTTTATCATTTATAAATATTAATAAAACTGCCCATAGGCCATACCAGATATAAATCCAATCCTGTATTAGTTTAATGAAGTTTGATAAATCCAGCTTTGCAGTAAATGAATATATAATCACTATAGAACAGTGGTGGGCCTACCCACTATTTTTTTCATTAGATCTACTTCTCAAATGCAAACCAAGATGCAATCTACTTTTAGTATATATTAAGTGTTACAAAAACAATACAGCGTTTCTCGCGCTAAAATCCCTTGGGATGGTAGCATAACAGAATATTTTGATAAAACGATTAGATAACTATTGATCATATTATAATAATCATCCATATTATTTACATAGTTTAACAAATCAAGAACTTCCTGCCACATTTGATGTTCTGCATTGCATCACATCACATCGCATCGCATCAACAATTTATTGTAGCTTGGGGCGTGCATGATAAGACAATTTCCTAAATGTGACTTCAAATGCTAATCTTCTTAAGAATTGTGACATTTATATTTGACCACTTTTATTTATGAAAATGCTGCTTCACACCAATAAGTTAACCAAAAGCATGCCTGAAAATTTTCAGTACATTTTTGCAAACTTAGATACTTTTCTGCTGACACAAATTTTCAAAAAGGTTCCCTAGAAGTTATTGATTTAATGAGGAAATTCTTTTGTGGTTGAATGTTTTTCCCCATTGTTTTAATATCCATTTTAAATAGAGATGAAGGTTTTTCTGCAGATGTTTCTACCTACATGTCTGTAGCAAATGGGAAACTTGTAAATAAAATCACACTATCAAGCTTTTTTTAAGTCTTGGAAACATATCTCAAAATCAGCATTAATATTTTATATTTAATCTTTATATATATTTGGGTTGTAATTTGTAGACAAACTATTTAACTGTGCTGTAATTTATAAAATAAGCAAAGTTCTTACTATCAAATTTAGATTTGAGGAGAGTGAGCTTCTGTTTAAAAGCATTTATGAAACTTATCATTTGAAAATTAATTTATTCTTGCCTTGTAGTTTAACATTTAAATATCTTAGTAGAGATGTCATTTCTGATTAAAAATAAAATCTAAATCTAATAGCCAAATATCCTTCTCCTATTGCTTGTATTCATCACCTTTAGAAACAAGATATGCCTTGATCTCGCTTATCAGGTCTTTGAATCGCTGAAGAAATTTGCCCCTATTAAACCACCTAACATAGGTGTGCATAAGTAGTTTATGTCCCTCATCATCACTCTCTTCTAATTTTATCTTAAAAATATTACCTCTTCAAAAGTCTTGCTCAAATTGAGTTTGTAATATATATTTGTAAAAGGTACAGCAAAGGTGGGTATAAAACATATAAAAGAGAACAAACACAATATGGCTTTTACAACAAAAATAACACAGTTCACACTTTACATTGCTACTACTGGACAAAGAGGTAATGGCTGCCTCTTGAAGAAAATCAATCATTACTGCCCAATCCCCCGACCTAGGTTTCATGCGATTGAAACTCATCAGGGAGGAGTGTGATATGCGCAACGCAACTTCCTAAAAGAGGGTGGAGGAGGGGGGGAGGGGGAGAGAATGAATAATAAAGATTGATAGGACACTTAGATAGAAACAAGTAAAAGGAACAAATAACACACAGAACAAACACAGGAAAGAGAGACAGAATGCAAATATATCTCTTTAAGGAAAACCTCTTTGCTTTTGAGATAGTTTGTAATATGTATTTTTGTTTCCTCTTTTAGTAATATAAGTTGCGTTGTGTGTTTTACACTCCTCCATGATGAGTTCCGATAGAATGAAACCTAGGTAGGTGGATTGTGCATTAACGATCGATTTTCTTAAAGGCAGCCATTACCACTTTGTCCAGTGGCAGGAATGTAAAGTGTAAACTCTGTTCTTCTTTTAATTGTGAGAGCCATATTGTGCTTGTTCTCTTTTATATGTTTTCAAATTGAGTTTGCAATTTTGAATAAATTTTCCATAATATCTAGCTAATGTTTAGGATTTTGGCACACAATTTCTATTGATGTATGATGCAATGGTATGACAGAAATTTGGGAAAGCCGTCATTTCAACAAACAGCAATAAAACCATTATGACACTATCATTGCTGTGGCTCCATCAAAGGTCATTGATCCAAGCTTAAAAATAGGAAATTAATACTATTCATAAGTTTTTTAAAGCTGGAAAAAATCTCATCCCCTCGATTTTCTCCTTTCAGAGGAATAATTATTAGTAGCCCCTCCTTTGGGAAGTCCTTGAAAATCATTTGAATAGATATGATTATCTGAAACACATCAACCACATAAGTGGATTCATCTACTTGCAAAGAAAAATCCAAAATTCTTCAAGATCTTTCATTAAATGCTCTTTTAGATAACTAATTTCATCCACTCTCCATGTCACAAGTGATTCTTGATAACTGCATGTCATTGATGGCAATAATTCTTTCTACCATATTTTCAAAGCCATAAAACAAAGAATAGGCAGCCTCCAAAAACACATTTTTAAAAATCATTCCATCACCAACTGAATCTTTATTTTTAGCGAGAATTTCAAACAATTGAAAATATGCAATGGTTGCCGATTTTGACTTATTACAGTTTTGTAAGATTGGCTGCTGAGCTGAAAGGCCTGCTTTTTTAATTGATACACTTGTGGTGAAATATTTAGACTGACGCACAATCATACATTAAACATAATCATGACCAGTTCTCTCTCTGTTGGTCACAAGACGTTGAAACCCCAAAATAGTGAACTGTAGCCTCCACGACTTGCTTGCAGCACTACACACTGAACAAACTACAACTATGTAGAATACAACAAACTTTTTGCTGACGTGCATGGTCATTGAAAACATAATGCCATCTTGATTTAATATTTAAAGTTGTAAGAGCTGTAAATATTCACTAAATTGATCTATTTCTCCGAGTACTTGAGTAAACAAAATATCCTTATAACATATTCACTGGCCATCGACTTTAAATAATTACATGATCGACCTTCTGGGCACTACTGTATACAATAAATAAGAATTTAAATTCTCTAAACTAAACCAAAAAAAAGGGATTTGAAATGTCTTGTTCACGATCTTGCCCAAAATAGATTATTTCCAAAATAGAATCAAAAAAAGTTCAGTCTAACACACTCCTACAATATTTCAATATTTCACTTGATTCCTTGTATGGTTTTCTGTGCATTCAATTAATCATCTCAAAAGCGAGAAATGGGCAACCTTAAGGAGTTATAATTACTGTATTTAAATAAGATATTTTAATCCATTTTGAATTTTTCCCTTAAGGTAATGCACCTACAAACTTATTTTTCTCAATGCATTTACAAACTATTATTTACTAATGTCACACCTTACTATTGTATTAGATTTTTTCATACAGTATTTTCTAAATTTAACAATTGATGTCAATGTGTTTGTGTATATTGGTTATGTTACCTTCACAATATATTTATTTTAATTGTAAGCCTGTCCGAACCTTCAAAATTTTGAAACTCAATAAATCTTAGATTCAGATTCAATTGGTATAGCTCAAAACTCAACTCTATTATTCATACTTATTTAACAAATTATTATATTCAAACCAGAAACCAACTGCGTGGTAGAGGGAAGAGAAAAAATTAACTTTAATTTCAGGTCATAAAGTAATGACGTGGGGGACAATTGTTTGTGATAGTGAATATCTTCGACTATGACTAAAAAGTGTTGTGATCTTTTTTAGATTAGTGATCTTATTACACTATTTTTTTTTAATATATCTAAAATGTGTCTAAAATTTTTATCTGAAACATTATCACAATAAGGTGACCTGGTGGTCTAGGGGTAAGGTGTCAGACTTCTGTGCTGGGGGTCCGGGGTTCAATCCTCGGTCCCGGCACAGATTTATCTGATTGCCAAACCCTTCCTTCACCTCTGACAAGACGTGTATTAATCACAGCTTGTGAATGTGAGGAATGCCAGGCCTCCACCGTGGTTCGGATCCCACGTTAAACTGTAGGTCCTCCATTTCATCTCACAATCACCCTACCATTACACGTTACCGTAAGTGCGTATAACCCGAACGGGTAGTAAGACGCGGTGCTAATAATAATAATAATTATTATCACAATAATTCTAAAATGAATTAATCTATTCAGATCTGAACCTATTTTAAAATAAATATTTGAGCCAATTGTTTTCTTAAGTATGAGATTCAACTAGGATTTGATTTGATAAAATAAATTTAGCATGAGATTCGAATTTGAATCGAGTAGGTTAGCCAAGATTTGGATTCGATTTGAAATTGAAAATCATGGATTCGCACAGGCTTATTTAATTGTAATAAAAAATTCTGTGCCAAGCCTTCAAATATTTAGTTATTTTGTTCCAAAATACATGATTGTATTTATAACATATCATTAATTACAGCCGTTAAGAAAAATGTTTTAATGAGTGCCTTTTATTTTAATATTTAAATTAATTTTGTTGTCATTATATGTATAATCTGCATTAAATGTAAGATACATAAGTTATTTATATACACAAATATCTTTTAACATTCACACCTTAATAGTTGACGAGAGATAAATTTTCCATATAGAAAATACTGGTTAATCTAAAGGAAGGAATATTTCATTAACTACCTTTTATACCAATTTACTAGCGATGATTTTCTTTTTATTTTTCTATATTTATACATATTAACAATATGAATAATATTGTTAACATATTTGTTTCTAGCCATCAATTCATATACAGTAGAGTCTCAGAAACTCAACACTCGATAACTCACATTCCATGTAACTCGACACACGCACATGAACACAGTTGTTGGCGCCAGTCATTACAATCCAAGGTCATTCAACTGTATTATAACCTGTGTTTGTTTGTGTAACTCGAGTGGAACAGTTGTGCTGTGGCCTTTTTACAGGTGCTGTTTTTTGTTAGTTTTCCAATTCATTAACACGTTATTCAAATCAACACAATATCATATGTACAGTACTGTACTGCATTTCTGTGTATTACATGTATGTATATACACCATTATATTAACACATAATATATTGTACTGGACGTATATTAACGTTACTGTACTGTATGATACTGCAGTACAGTACTGTGGTTCATTCTTATCTAGTAAACATGCATCTTATGCACGTTCATTTGTAAAACTCGACATTTCAATAACTCAAAACCATCTCAGTCCACATTAAGTCGAGTTTTCGAGACTCTACTGTAATAGACCTTACACTAAATGTTGACTTATATAAAAACGACCCAAACAAATTAAATCATAAAATTTGTAATTTTTTGAAAGAATTAATGCAATTTTAAAAATCAAGTATATTTTTACCATTTCCACCCAAAAAAAAAATAGCCCCAAGATTTAAAATTGCTGTAGTTAGCCAATTGGTTGGACTTAGTGGTTTTCATCCAGGGCAACACTATCGCAAGGTTCCCCCTCCACAGAGTCTTTCTTTGTTTCTCTTTTTGTTTTTCATAAGACAAACACACATAGTTCCATAAACCTCAGCAAGGATTGGAAGGTGAGGAAATGATTGCCTCGGTAGGAGATCCTTTTACTTACAACACTTCGAATAAATAATTGATCGATTTTTTTTACTCACTTTGAGTGCCGCATGGTCTAAGCCAAGCATCACTCTGGAGTTGAACTGAACCACCGATGACAGGGAGGTCGGGGTTAGAATCCTCGTCTGGTGTACTGAGGGTGGTTTTCCCCTCTCCCTCCACATAAAAGCGGGCGCACCTCTGTTAAAACTCAACCTTCCTCATCCCTATCACATTAGCATAATTAGTACATCTGCATATAGCCCAAACAGTTAGTACGATGCGTGCTTATATAAAATACCGATTTTTTACTAAGAGAACTGTTCCTCTTGTTTATAGCATAAGAAAAATATTATTTATTTATCTAATAATATATTATGTGGATTTTAGGCACACATAATAGGCCTTGTTTCCCTTCGAATCTAAGACTCAAGCTAGGGAAGTTGGCTGTCCATCATGAATATACTTGAATTGTGCTTAAGAAATTAGACAAAATATTAAAGAATAATTTAGAAGTAACAAAGAAGACTTTCTGGTTGTTATTTATACACTGTCATGGGTGCAGGCAAACTGATTAACAACAATCTGGCTGACAAGGGAGGACAAAAGCCTCTTTCAAACAATACAAATTTTCACCGTGGACTGTGTCTGGCATGGCAGTGTGCTTAGAAATAACCATTGGCGTTTATGGATGACTTGACACACAACAAACAATGCTATGTACGGCTTAAAGCCCATTTCAATCTGGCCTCATCATCAATGGCGTGAAATGTACAGAGAGATAAATATGGGTGCTCAGACTCAAAGACTTTCCGCCATCCGGCGGACAGAGCCGCCACAGTTGAGTACAACAGGGGCAACATGATAGAGAGTGCTGCAGAAGTGTATGCTTTGTTCGTACATTTTAAAATCTGTTTTGGTTTTTGGTTAATGAAGGGTGGTTAGGTAGATGTAGAGCTATGCATAGCCCTAGTATCAAATAGACCAGCTCTTTGGGAAGCCTAGAAGAGTAAAAGTCACAATCAGAAACTAAAGGAGCATGGAGGGAAGTGTTCCAGAAAGTGAACTCGGACTTAAAAGGAACTGGTCTTCAGAGATTTAAAAAATAAACCCACTTCCTGACTCGTGAACACGTTTTACTTTTTATATTTAAATGGTACAAATTCAACAATTTCTCGTGACTGTTTGTAGTGGTAAATCAAGAGCAACCAGCAGGGAACACGAAGTGAAGCCACATCAGCTTTTCACAATCATGCTGTTTTTTTTTTAAGACACATCCTTTTGTATGCACACCACTGTGATGGGCATGACACACGGCAAAATGGTTGTATTGTCTGACCGCGGCCAAAGTGGTAAACACACAGGAGTGATGTAGACCAAGTGGCTGATAAAGAGTAATGCTCTATGTTCCCCTGTCTGTATCTCTATGGGTTTAACAAATATAAGTATTTGAGCGTAGTCAGCAATGACCAATTTTTGAAAGAGTTTAGAATATTTTTAAAAGCTGCTTAAACCATTTTGTTTAAAATTTATATCTGAATAGCATTTATTTTGATTAACAATATTNGGGGGGAGACATTTTAAGGCCTAGTTTACTGAAATCCTATTTTGGAAAATTTTGTTTCATGCTACAATAGACAATGTAAGAGAGTTTGTAATATCGTACAACTTATTAATTCTATATTCATTTGTGGTTTTATTGAATTTATTTGAGTTATTTTTATGTTATCTTTTATATATTTAAAGTTTATAATTTTAAGGTAGTTAAAGACATTTCTTAATATTTCACATTAAAATAACACCTGCACTTTTAATCTCAGTTTTCTATTAAAATACATCACATCAAACAAACCATCAATTTATCATTAAAAAAAAAAGTGGTTTCGCCTAGTATTTCAAACCAAACTATTCCAATTTTTTTCACCCCATCTTAATACACGTTTGGGCTATACACACCAACTTGGAAATAACGTAAGTTGCATTTTTAGTGGAATTGTACACGCTTTTGCATTAAGGGAGAGTTTGAAACCAGTTCTTTAACCCTAGAATACTATTTCTTTGTAAAATTGACTACTGAGGTTGGCAAGGTTGGCATGTTCCCTCTCTCACACGGGGGCTAGACTGTTCCCCTCTCCAGTAACTTCAGTTGGCCTTAAAACTTCACTATATCGGATAGTGTTTCTCTTGTCATGTGCTTTGTGCTTTAGGAGAAGCTCAGTGTAAAAGGTACGAGTGTTTAGCATTAATGAAACATTTTACTAATGTAGTGACAATGGTATCTTACAAACTAAAACAAATCAAAGTTGTAATCTTGCTTCCTACTATGCATGAGAACATGGTAGTAAACAAGAAAACCAAACAGCCCGAAATAATTGAAACCTACAATGAAACGAAGGGTGCATGACTACGACATTTTGCAGCCACTGTTCTTGTGATGTCTGTAGAGAAAACAGGGCAACATCTTGTGTATCAGGTGATGAAGTTGTGTAAAAAAAATGACAATCAACAAAAAAATTTGAACCCGTTTAGAATGGTTTTTATTTTGTCAATAATGTAATAAAATTGTTTTCAATATAATAAAATGCAAAGTAGTAAAATTTATGAGTGTTTAGCATTCATGTCTCACACAGAGAGGTTTAGCATTCTAGGGTTTAAAAAAACCCTCACTACATCCGGCCTGAATTCAAGCCCCGACCTTTCCATAAATATGGTGAGTTTTTGCATGGAAAGGATTGAAACTCTAATGTTGGGTAACTGGAATGAAGAATAAAAAAAAAAGTTTAAAATTTAATAATTTGAAATAAGAATGGAAAAAAAAAAATTGAGGTTAAAATTTAAGAATAAGAATCAAGAAATACAGGAATTGTGATATCCCTAAATTATATAATTATTGTGGGACTTTCAAACAACCCCATTAATAGGCACACAGTTTGAACATCAAGCTCATCTAGTCTGGTTGTCTTCGGGGTTCAAATTTTGACTGAGACATTAAAGGTGATTTTTTTCTAAATGGTTACCTGCACTCCCTCTATGCAAATGAAGGTGTATTTTATTTAAATCTTACCTTAATCATCCCCAACCCATTAACATAATTAAGGTTAGTATATCTTAGACTGGCAGTAAGAGGCGGTGGGAAAAAACTACTAACAAATTGCTTAAATCCAGACGACAATATCCTGTACATTTATCAGCATACAGCAGGTATGCTATTGAATAAAATATTTGGTTCACTTCTCGGATGTAGGAGTCATTTTAAAATTATTTTAAAAATTAAAATTCTGGCTAAGCAATTTCTGGTTTTGAAATATTTTCACAAATAATGAAGTGATTTAGAAATCTTTACAGCTGTTGGTTAAAAACTAAAAGAATATGTTATGGAAAGAAAAAAAAAATCCATAACCTTTTTTCTATAAAGCTTATTTTATTGAAATCAAAAGTTTAATCAGATAAAGTTTAGAACTTAGTTATTTCTTTAAATTTAGCATGTAAGTGTCTGAGGAAAAATAACTTTGGTACTTATAGACCTATTTTAGACTTATACTCACTCATACTGCATGCTTAATTTCCAATTGAAGCCCAGCCAGTATTTAAACCCAGATAATTTGAAGATGCATGAAGGTGGTCGTCCAACACACTGTCATACCAAAACTGCGAGTGAATTAGAATTTTAAGTGTACAAACAAATATGTGATAGAAGGAAATAAACTCTACCGTAAAGTCTAGAAAATTTATTACATATCTTTTAATATTATTTTTTGCAGTTAAAACATATATTTATATACTGTACTTAAAATGCATATATAAACACCATTTATTATTATAAACAACAGGCTTTTGAACAACTGTTAACCTCTCAAAGACATACAAACTAAAAATAATTTTGCATTTGATTTAACAATTTATTACCTAGTCATTATGAAAATAGTTTTATACTTCACTACCTCAACTATTAATTATATATTTGTATGCAGTTGAGATCACCTTCAAATAAAGTTTATTTTTTCTCCCACTTCCTTTCTCTCGGCCCATCCTTTTAGGCTAGGCGCACACGACCGACTTTAAGCAGGAAGTGACGTCATGTCATTTCTCCGACTTTTTGTCGACCCTCACCGACTCAACACACACGAGCTTCCGATTCCAACCTCAGTTTCTGTCGAAACAGTGAACTGTGTCCAATGGAAATGGAAATTAATTTTCTGAGATCGCGGACCGTGGCACTATACCCATGTGGTAAAAGAAAAAAATATTATGATCAAAAGTGGTGGGTTCATCCATTAACCAGCCAATGATTGCTGAAGGGTCAATTTTACATTACTGCACAGTGGCCTCAGGAAACATCCTGACAAGTTTTTCAATTTCTATCGTATGTCAATAGAAATGTTTGATAAACTTTTATCTCTCCTTCATAATGCCCTGCTACACATAGATACTCAAATGAGAAAATGCGTGTACCCAGAAGAAACAATGAACTAAGAGAAATCAAAAGCTTTTTTCAATTTTTGTTATTCATTTATTTATATGTAGTACATAATAGAACATTATGCTAATATTTTTCTTTTAAAATCGTTTGTACTTTATATTTTTACATAAACAAGGACTGCGTGAACGAAAGATCAGAAACACTTTAAAAACGAGACAAAAGTTTTAAATCAAACAGTGGGTAGTTAAAAACCACACGATTGGACAAAACAAAAAATAATTTAAAAAAACTCATTGAAGGGACACAACACTATATTCGCTGTCGGGGGAAAGTGCCTCGTCTGAAAAAGGCAGAGGTGGCGTACTGAAGATGGTTGAATTCTGATAATTGGTTGGGTGAGTTGGAGGATATAGTGACCTACCAGTTGAGGAAGCATTATGATGTGCTGGTGGTTGGGACAAGGATAATGTATTCCCCCAACAGCATTTCTTTGAGAATCTTTAAACTTGATTACAATTTGCATGATTTCTAACCTCAGTTACAATTTTTTATCTGCATCAAATTCTTTGAAAGTAGGCAAAAGAGAAAGAAGGAACGCCTCGTCATCATCGTAAATCCGATTATGATCACTGCTCGATTGAGCGGTGTAGTCCTGCAAAATATAATTGCCATCTCGAAGGGCTGCTAGAATATCTTCGTCAACCTTTGCCTTCCTTTTAGTAGAACTGGTGGGGGTTGGTGGCATAGTACTTGGTCCGGGAGTAGAAGAGTCATCTTGAAGATGAGATTCGTCTGGAATAAACGATTCATTACCCAAAATTTTGGTTAAGGTTCCAAGAACAGTAGTCTGTCAAAATATATGCATTTCCTTTTCTTTCTCGCGGCACTTCCTGATGGCGTGTTTTTACATATTGTTAGTTCAGGCCGAAAGCAATCCCTCAACGAGTTCCATCTCTTCTGATTTTCCTTACCTGAATAAAACAAACGTTACAGATTATAGCATCAATATTTTTTTAGAAATCCTCTCGAGTATAAACACTGTTTCAAAATCAATTCTGTTAACTTACATTTACGCATATGCGTATGCACCCTTTACTCTATGGCGATACTAAAGGCACCTACAATTAAGTGAATTGGAGCATTGTGCTTAGCCCCACACGAGTGTGCCCGCAACTGAGTAGCAATGGGAATCCCTCAACTCGGGTTTTGGTCGATTAGATCTGATCAGGAGGGCTATACCCATGGACAAATTTTGCAGAAAATACACTCAATGAGAGTGTACTCCGAGACTCCTGTTTAAAGTACAATAATGCAAGGCGTGTGCTAATGCCTAATGCAAGTTAGCAAATTCTCTACGAAACTTTCTGTTTTTTAAACTTTTAACGAGTCTCGGAGTACACTCTCAATGACTGTATATTCTGCAGAATTACACATTTGGGTAAATGTAAGTTAACAGAATTGATTTTGTTACAGATTATTTATTACAGATACGTTATTTTGTTACAGATACCTGGCCAGTGGAGACTCATTCATCTCATTACACTACCACTACTTGATTGGTGAATCAACGATACGAAGTATAGTAAAAGAGACATGTACAGAAATTTGGAACTGCTTACACGGCACTTGTTTTCCTGCCATTACGGAAGAAAGATGGTTGAGCATCGCAAATAAATTTCATAGTAAAACACAATTTCCGAACTGGTTGGGAGCAATAGATGGAAAGCATATTCACCTGAAAATGCCTCCTCATTCCGGATCTACTTTCTATAATTACAAGATGTTTTTCTCTTTGATACTATTGGCAGTTGTGGATGCAGATTCCTGGTTTACAGATATTGACGTTGGTGCATTTGGGAAATTCAGTGATTCAAACGTATTAAAAAATTCCACTTTATCGAAAAGCATTGAAAATGGAAGCACACTCTTACCAACCAAAAAGATACTTCCATATGACGAAGGTGGAACACTGATGCCGTTTGTTTTTTTAGGTGATGAGGCTTTTGCCATATCATCTTATGTGATGAGACCCTATCCTAATCGAAATATAGACGTACAGAAACTCATCTTCAATGGCCGACTCTCCAGAGCAAGACAAACAGTCGAATGTGCCTTCGGAATTTTAGCCAACAAGAGGAGAATATTCCACAAGCCTTTAGAGGTACATGTAGATTTTGCTAAAGCAATAGTAAAAGCAACGTGTATCCTTCACAACTTTGTTCGCTCAAGAGATGGAGTTAATTTTGAAGACACATTGTACGAACCGCCATTTGAAAACATACCTCAAGAAGGTATCAGAGGAAGCGTAAGCGGGTTGGAAGTGTGAACATATTTCACATCTCCACAAGGGTCTGTTTCTTGGCAATATAACAAAATTTGAAAATTTAAGTTTAAAACAAATATGCAAAATTTGAAAATGTCTATATTAAGAATACAACTTGTATACCAAATATGTACAATCAGTCTTGTTGTTAGTCTACCTCATAATAGTGTACCATTCCAATTTTTAATAAATAATTAATTTAAAAAATTTTGCTAGTAACGAATCATTATTATTATGTATACAATATCATAAATGAATAAAATAATGATAACTTACCATGTTTTGTTTTTTCCTCAGAGCTGAGTTGTCCCCAGTTGGGAATTATTTCCTGACAAACCTCCTCCCACAGTTTCTTCTTCACGTTCCTGTCGTGGTATTGTGAATGAGACGTGTCAAATAGTTGACATCTTTTTTCTACTTCATTTATAATAACATCGGCATCAATTTCCATAATGATCGCGATGCCAATCACAAACCACAAGTGAACCCAGCCAGTGGCAGACTACCTGAACGAACCCACAAAAAATCGGAAGTATGCGTTCGCCCCTCCTAAGCAATGTGTTCCATTCCCACTGCCGACAATCGGGTCGGAAGAAAAATGGAGCATGTTTCATTCTAGTTCCTACTTCTAGTTGGTCCGACTTTTTGTAAGTTGTTTGCGACGTCTCATTTAAAACTATTGTATCCATTTCTTCCGACACTGTCCAACTTTTGGTAGGTCTTACGATAGTCGGTCGTGTGCGAGGGCCCTTATGCTGATAAATATTTGACACACCCCTCTAACCCATCCTCATTTAATTGAACTTTAATAAAACACAGAAAATATATTTCCTCAAATTATATCTTAGACTTAATATTTTTTGTGCATCAAACACACAATTTCTAGAAGATTTTTCCTTTCCATTAACATAAATTAATATTGTTACAATTAAAATACTTTGTACTATTATTTAAACTGCACACACATCAAACTGTGAATTATTTTTCCAAGACATCAGGGGTTTAAAAATATCAAGACTATTATTAGGATTTACTCACTGTTTGTGAATGGAAAGTTTCTTAGTGTCCGTTTGTTCTCAAAAGTTAAGTTTATCAAAATATTTTCTTTGTGTCAGCAGGTAAAAAAACCCAAGAGAAATGTTGTAGTTTCCAAAAACTCTGCTTCACTTTTTACATCAAAGTTAAAACGGATAAATTTGTCAGTGCACTTTTCATAAATTATTTTATTGAACTTTAAAAAATTTCAGTAGCATTTCATATTATTTGCTACATTTCTATGGTTCTTCTCTTGAAATAGAAAAATAGGCTTAACTTTTACTGAATTTGTTTTTCTGATACTGTGCACCTTTTAAAAATAGAAAAATGATCATTGACCTCTATTTTAAAACACATTAATCATCTATCAAACACTATAACAATATTCAAAATATACAACACTTTGTTTCACTGATTTCAAAATACAAATTCTTTTACATCACCAATTTTAAACTATAATTAAAAAATAAGTATTAAAGAGACGCCAAAATTCAAATATAAGTTAGTGATTTTTTTTAACAGAATATATATCTATGTAATAAACAATAGATTTTTCACAGCTACACTCAATTTCAATATTTGTGTGTCAGTGAAACACTATTAAGTATTTAAATCTAGCTATCCATCTTTTAGGTTGGTGTTTTTTTCAATTAAAAAACCTTGTTTGTATTTTATTCCTTGTAGTTCACTTCTAACACCACTCGATTTAAAATAGTTGTAAAATAAAAATAAATACAGCCTTTTAGGTAAACTCAGAACTGCACAGTTGGTATCATTTTCCAAGCGTAGAGAGTACCCGGGGGAAAAGAACACCTCTTGAAATGTGTCTGGACGCAATCAGAGAGGCAACGTGGACCTCATACAAACGGCAAGTTCGAGTTAAACCTTGTCTTAGGGCTTTGTGATGGTGAACGAGACGGGTTGCATCTCTGAAAAATGGACAAAAAGAATAAACATTCGGAATGTTGGGAATTCAGAGCTTGAACATTTAGTTTTGTAGGCCAGTTACTCTATCAGATGATTTACTCAGTATCTATGCCATGTACAAGTCACACTCCTCTAATGTCTGTGTGCCTGCAGGCAGTGGTGACTGTCCATGTGAACACCCAATATTTTGATTTCAATTTTACACTATTTTAGTTTTAAATAACTAATTAGTCTTATCTAAATCTATGTGATAATTTAATACCCTAAACAATCATGTTCTTATATTGAGGTTACTGCTTTTTTAGATGTAATGTTGACAACATCGTATGTGCACAAGAAATATTTATTACAGTTGAAGCGCTAATGTGCACGAGTATGCGTGACAGAATTAGGTAGCTCTTATGGAGATTTAACCTGGAGAATGTGCACATCCTTTGTCGTAAACATTTGAGTGTTATGACTTCCTCCCCCTTATCACAACCCTTGAGCTGATCCAAGGAAACTGAGACATTTCTGACCCTCATCAGTCGAGAGTAACCAATCAGTTTGAAGAAAGCATCATAAGTAACTATATTTCTTTTGAATGGTAATTTGTGAATGAAGTTTTTAAAAAAAAATACAAAAATATATTTGTTAAAGCCTTGTATCGCTTACCTTTTTTCAAATATATATTTATAGAACATAATTATTTATATTATAAAATGCATATTAACTTATTGAAAGTGTAATTTGACATAACATCATTAGTTAAAAGGCTAGGATCCAACAAATCAAATTGAATTGAAAAGTTTTGCAAAACAAAATGTGATTACAAACACAAATTCTAAGCGGACATTTACCAGAAATATACTTGGTTATGTGGCTGTCAATCAATTATTTGTATGGTTTTCCTTGCTTGCTGTTTTGTAAAGAACTAAATACATGGATAAAGCATGGCTAATTATACTATTTAATATAATCAAGAAAAATTAAAAACACAAACATTCACATTTTCACAAGAATGTTATTATTGTTAATGTTAGGTCAGTCCAGCACAGCCATAAAGTTACAATAGTTTCCCTTCCTAATTTTTCATTGATGACACTTTAGAGGTTTCTGTTATTGGGTTTAAATTCCCTCAATGAAAGCATAACTCTTTGCTGATGTTAGTGATGCTGATTTGTAACTGATTAAGAACAAGTAATAATTTAATTTATAGCATATAGTATAAAATGCATTTTGTTAAATATTTCAATGTTTGTATATTAATAACTGAGAGTATGTATTAAGCTTTCTACATAAAATATTTTAAGCATAATTATGTGGGAGTAGAGAAAAGACCTGCTTCAGTCTAGGGTTACTCTCGCAATAGACTAGAATGCCAATGACAGGGAGATCAGGGTTTGAATCCCTGTTGGGTTTATTGAGGGTGATTTTTCCTAAATGTTTTTCCACTCTCTCTCTCCACAAATACGGGTACACTTCCTCTAAATTCAACCTTTCTTATCCCTAACACAGCAGCATAATTAGTACATATGCGTATAACCCAAATGTTAATAAGATGAGGTGCCAAAAAACAAATATATAAAAGTTTGTAAACTTTAATCTTGAAAATATATCGATTGATTGTGGGAGTAGTTAATGTGTCTAGAAAAGTCTGTACACCAATAGAAATGTGTTTTCCCGTCGAGGAAATACCGCCCCCTCTTAACCCCACCCCCACCCCTGACATCCCCATGCTGCAATGTTTATTAATGGGGCAGTTACAAGTAAACGCTCCACTGAAAACTAGCAGGTTTGGCAACAGTTAGCTGAGAGAGAGTGAAGATAAAAGTTTTATTCCATAAGGCCTGCAATTCAGTCACCGATGATACAAGGTGTAGTGCAGTCCAGCGATTCTTAACCAGGGGGCCGCGAAAGGTTTTTTTGTGGGGCCTCGAAAAAAAATTTAAAATGTTATTTGCTTATTACTGAAGTCAATTATCTTAAATTTTATGTTTTGAAAGAAAAAAATTGGTAATCGTAAGCATACAGGTACAGTAGACTCTCGATTTTCTGGGGTAATGGAGGGGAGGGGAAGCACGGATATTACCAATAATCCCCATCTGTTTACCAACACCATTCAAAATTTGCTGCCCTTTGTTTATACTTATTTATGTGAAAAGGGATTTTCCACTATGGTAAATAATAAAACGAAACAGCGAAATCGACTCCAAATCAACTCCTGCATGTGAATAGCACCAAGCAATACATTCGAAACAAGACTAGACAAATTAGTGGAAAGTGTTCAACAGCAGAGGTCCCATTCGATACATTTGGTTAAGTTAATTTCTGTTTTTTTTATTTGTTTGTTATTATAATCAATAAATAAAGCCACTATTTTAAAATAAATCTTAATAATTAAAAATTAGGGGGCCACGAAAATATTTTAAGATATCTAGATGGCCGCGACTAATAAAAGGTTAAGAAACACTGGTGTAGTCCACAAAGGTAAGACTTATATTTAAAGGTAAGCGGAGCATACATAGCAGGATAATGCATATTGACAAACTAACCGTGAGATGTTTCTTAGCTTTGAAAAGAATAAAAAGATTTCTCACAAATACAAAGCGTAGAAACCAGTGGCGGATTTAAAATTTTTGCGCCCTAGGCACAATTATAAAATGTGTGCTCCCCCTTAATTTTTTATAGCGTTTTAGGAGGTTTCAGAGGAAAGAGGTCTTGGTGGTGGGGAGGGGGGGAAGTTAGTATTCAAGAAAAGATTTCTACGAATAAATAAAAATCAGGCATATACATGCCTTACAGTAGCTTGAGTTAACATTATGAAGAAGGGAAGATTGACGTCAATTATAAAGTAATTGCAAAGTACAGTTATTTAAAAAGAGATTTTGTTGTTCTCACTTTAACTTTAACTATTTCGATAATGTTAGTCAATAATTTTTAAACATAATTATTAAAAATAAAATATTAAAATAAAAATAATGCTATCTAAAATGTGCCGCCCCTTAAAGCCGCCACCCCTAGGCCCGTACCTAGTGGGCCTATAATGTAAATCCGCTTCTGGAAGAAATAGGCTCACTGCACTGGTTATAATTTCTAATGAGAAAAGACACTTTAATTAAATTAGACTTCACTCATTATGCTATAGGCAATGTTGTGCATAATATAGAGACTTTCTCGCTGTGGCAAGTAAATCTAAACAGTTACCGGTACCCTTTGTGTACATATGTAGGCCTACGTAAATATATATTAAGGATGAGACCCTCAAATCCTTAAGGATATTTGAGATTCGAGGATTCAAGAAAACTTCAGATTCAGGATTCCAATCATATATATATTTCTATTTTTCAAGATAAATTTGTTTTAGAGCTCAAATACTGCTTATTTTTGGTTCAGAACCAATCATAATACTTATACGATGAACTTAAAAACCAGCCCTCAGACCAGTAATTTAACATTTAAGTGAAGGTATGAATGTTATAGTGAATGGATTATAAGGAATAATGTTAACATTTAGTTACTATTTGTATTTTCCACTATTCTATTATACTTATGTGTTCATAATCTTTTTTAAGATTCTGATTCAAGATTCGGATTTGTAAAATAGTGGATTCGACCCAACTCTAACATATAATCAATGTAGACCTATTTATATGTATGCATGTGCTATATTCATTTAATTAAACATTTTATAGGTCCATATCTTTATGTAAGTATTGTCTTTATATTATATTCAAACTAGATAGGAACATATTTGCAAAATATTCTTCACTACGATTTTTATTTTGTGAACGCCCTAGTTTTTACATAACCAGCCACCCCTGCCCAAGGTGCAGTTACATATAGGTTCCTACTAGAATTACGAAAGATCATAGACCAAACTATCAATTACTAAATTAGGATAAAAAAATACTTGATGGTAAAAAAAAGTTAAGTTCATTGAGCAAGATCCTTAAAAAGGGGTCTATTTGAAAATTATCACCTTAAGTAAGTATAGTAAATGTGTGCTAAGTCAAAGATCTATGGTTAAATTGGGAAGTTATATGTTGAATATTAGTGTGTGACTATATTTCAGGGCTTGGCAACTAGTCAATCTCACGACAATTTTCAGTCTATGAAGTAAGAAATCTACATCATCATTAAAAGTCAATCTTTCAATCTTCTGATCTCACAAATACATAAAGAACTGATATTTAAAATGTTAATGTGACCAAAATAACCTTTATCGATCATAATCAATTATGTTAAAATATATTTAAATAGTTTAATACGAAAATGTATATGATATTTTTTCTAGGAAGTTTGATACTTGAGTATCTGAGGGAAAATTGAATTTAAAGAATAAATATAAGATGTATGTACAAAAATATACTAAAAGTAGAGTGGAGAAACTATCTGTGATCACGGGAGATTTGATAAAATTGTAATACTCTTGGTGCCCAAAAAAGTTGCCGACCCCTGATCTATCCGTATTAATCAAAAACTTAAAATGGAGCTAATTATTCAATAATGTTGCCTTATTAAGATAAAATGCTGAACAATTATTTTGCCTAATTTTGTGAGAAAATAATACAAATGAATTTTACAGTCTAAAATTAAAAAAACAACAGTTTATTTGAAATAGTGAAACCATTTAAAATAGGTAATACCTAAGCCATTTAATAGAGAGGCAATTGAAAATCATGTACATTATTCAGCCATACAAAAATTAAAATTAAACTTTTTACTCAGCATTGCAACTCAATTTAAACATTGAATCTTGATAAGAAAATTATGAACTATATTAATATTAACAAACTAATGCTTGCAACAAACTTGTGAAACAGTAACTAACAAACATGACAGTTTGCCTTATAAGGTTTGTCTTTTTCTTGGTATATTTATTAATTCCCTAAATACATGTTTTGTATCACTACGATCTGATATGCATGCAAGCACATAAATTAATCAGAAAGAAATTCTACAAATGAGTTTCTACTATAAAGAAAAAAAAACCTTTAAAATCCAAAATAGTTTATGTGAAAATAGATGTCATGAAAACATTTAAGTACATACTCGTGTAACCACACCATCTTGAGCAGGACGTGATAAGGTTGTAATATAAAGTTGTGTGCGTGTGTGTGATTTAACCATGCACATCGATCACAGACAATAAACACGAGAGTTTGTGTTTCTTCTGATTCCGGGAGGGGTCATTTCCGAGGTCTCATCCAATATTCCCATTTGGTCGGGTTTGCATGCATAATGTCCTGCAACGGTCCACAACAGCCACTCAGAAGATAGGACAGTTTTTAGAAGAGAAATGTACACTCACGGACACAAAACACACATGTGCCAGGGAAATGTTTATAGGTGCCTTGAAAAGGTGTGTCATTACGGTTTGGGACTGTAACTCTTAATTCACTCCTATCCCGTCTTCTTCCACAACATTGATGGATGTTTAAATCTTTGACCCTTTTAACATTTTGAACATGCATCTCTAAAAGGTTGGTAGATATTTGTTTAAAACAATGGTCAGAAACTGGTAGACCGCAGGCCAAATCAGGTCTTCAGGTACTATTTTTGGTCTGTAGAGTGTTTAAAATAAACAAATTATCTACTAATCAACATTTAAAAATCGATGTACTTACACCATAGTTCACTAAAAATAAGGCAAATTTTATTGTATTTGACAAATAATTGTTCTTGCACCTGGCATGCATCACTCAATTACATTAGCTGCCTGGTCCCTGCTCTTACAGCACCCATGAATGAAACCTTAGACAAATTATTTAAAACTCTGGAATTCAGTAAAATTTATCCAAAAGTCTTAATTTATTTTACTTGATGCTACATATAACAGACTGACAAAACTTTTGTTTGGTTACTCACTTTTGATTTATTATCTATGAGTGCAAGAAAAAATACACAAATGTGTAAATACAGACATACAAGTGGACATTTACAAACAAACTAGTGAACATTCATGTACAAATACATTAAAATAAATATATATATATAAGTGCAAACTCAAGCACACAAAATTTTAAACAGAAAAAAAATTTGAACTTTCAGTATTTCACAAGTTTGTAGAGAAATACTTCTTGCAATAAATCAGTATGGACCTACCCCGTGGTCCTGCAATCTAAGGTGTTAGGCTTGCAATAGCCTGTGTCTCCAATGACAAAGGAGAGGCTCGAATTTTGGGTGGGTCATGGGTGCACAGGGGGTGGTTTTACACATGAGATTTATCATGTTTTACTAAGACCCTCTCCATGCTGATGAAAGTACATTTCCTCTTAAGTTACCCTCCCATTATCTATCCATTACAGTTAGTCATTAATAGCCATGATGTTGAGTGAACTGATAAAAATAATGTAAGAATGGCAGACACACAAATCAACGAGACTAGTTCATGCCCGATGTCTTTAGGGTGCTTCCTACCTTCCAAAAGAGGTACTACTGTACTAATATACGCCTGTTCCATTGAGGACCTAACAGACAAGTAACACTACAGACAACTTACAAGATCAAACAATAGAGTTTAGATAACAAAGGAAAACACTTAGCTCTGTGGATAGTCTGTGTGCATACTCAACTAAATATACCGGGTTTACTTCCCTGTGAAGGCAGGTTGTGTTAGACTGATTTGCTTGTTCTTGTTAAGTTATTGCTATCCCTCTTTCCTATAACACCTCTCATATATAAAATTATGTGTACTCGGTTTAACCTGAGAAGTTGAAACGATTGCTTTGCTTGGTTCCACTATTGTGTAGCTTATAATATAGGGCCATAGTGTAATCAGTCAAGGTAAGTACTTTCAAGATAAATGGAGTGACATTTCCAAAATATTGCTATAAAACTGGGTTGAAGTCAGCTATGTGTTGGTTGTGGTATACTTACAGGAGACATGAGGGAATCCATTGGGTTGGACCCGTGCTGAGGCATTGGAGTCAGTTTCTTCTTTACCCCTTTACTGGGACTCCCGTACACTTCAAAGTCATCAACATTAGTGTTTTACACTCACACATCATGGGTAAATAATATGTTTTAACATTACATTATTTCTTAATCACTCATCATAATAAGTAATATGCTAAAATTCTCATTTAATACAGAACTCGTATGATGGCTGTTCACTAGATATTTATTTAAATTTAGTTTGAAAATAACACCTGTGTACGTAAATCAACAGGTGCTAAGCCAAAGCGCCTAGGTTTGATTTCTATGTCCAGGGATTAATTTTCCTTATAATTTGTTGAATCATTACAAGATCAAGATCAAGATTGAAAGATTTGAACAAGGGGTGAATCCTTCAAATATTCGAATTCTGAAAGATATTCAAGATTCGATAATATCAGGTTCAAAATTAACCCATCTTTAGTTTTAATGGTAGCCCTTACCTCCGGGTAGACTCGGCAGACTGAAGTCGTCTCCTCCGCTGTTGGTTTTGCCTGCCTTCCAGGACCCCGGACTAGGAAAGCGGGTGTCCGGTTCGTTGCCTAGTCTACGCAGCAGCTGGGTCCGAGGTGGTGCTAGCATATTGTGTATTGGCATGCTTCCCCGAGGATAGGGCCGGGGAGCTGGTGGAGGCTGGGGAGATCTTTTTAGGGCATCCATCAGCCTGAGGAAACCGTGTGCTATTTGTAATGTCTATATTTGCTCACCGCATCCTACCATCTGTCCTGGCTATACACATTTTAACTATTCTTACAAGGATGGAGCAAAGACGATGAATTTTTAATGAATGTAGCCACAATGGTAAGTGAGAAATCATTTAGGAAAAACCACCCTCAGTACACCTGGCTGGGATTGAACCCCCAATCACCTCATCAGCGACAAATCAAACTAGATGAGCCTGATATTTAGTCCACATTTTCACTGGTATGGTTCGTTTTCAAAGTAAAAATTATGAGTATGTTGAATACGGTCCTGCATGAAACATACATTCGTTTGCCTGGGTGATCAACAAGCAGCCTTATTGGTTTGAATCTGTGCATTGCTATTATATTCTATTACAAATAAATCTTTCTCTAAACTATATGGATGGTTTAGCTTAAACAAACTAGTAATTTCAATCTACTATAAAATAAAGTCACCTCTCAATTCACAGGGATTCAATTTACAAGGCTTAGAAATAATGAGGAGTATTACCACAATTTTCAGATTGTTGTGATCATTCGGTTAAACTCACAAACTGACTTTTTTCCTTCAATTGTTGTCAAAGTGTGGTAGTTCTATTGTATTTATTTTTGTCAATTACAAATAACAATTATATAATAAACCTCAGTAAAATACATTAAATAATTATTTAAACTTTACTAGGTACCCCCCCCNCCCCCTTCCCCTAGCCATTTTCTTTATTTCTTATGGACAGATTAAGTTTGATCTAAGGAACTGTTTGGTTTTAAACTATAAGCTAATTTTTAAGAACTGAACCACTATGTAAATTTAGATCCGTTATTAGATATTTTACTATTTGTACACTTAAATCAAGCGTTATTAAAAATTATTTAACATTATCACTAAGAAAGAATGGAAAAACCCATTCTAGTGCAGCCAGCCAAGATTCTAATTTAAACCTCCAGCAACCAATTGTAATGTAAGTTTCTTAGATGGTTCAGCCACTGTTGAGCTAACTTAATTATTGTTTTGAGTTGCGCTTTACATTGGAGGGATAATTATTGTTTGGGTTTGCATTGTGAACCACTTTCATTATGCCTCTGTTTTAATCAGGAAATGGTTAAATTCCTAATTCTCTAAGTCGGTTGTCCATTGTTTTGCATACAGACCACTCAAGTTAATGGCTGAAGACAGCACTCATATTTAAAGCAACTGCATGGCTATGTACTACTGGGAAACAGCATTATCATTCTCTAGTTTTCACAAGCTCAATATCCCCTCAAATGTTAGACAAAATTTGCAATGATGGAATGTTTGTGATGCCAGTAGCTCTTGCTTACTCCATAGCAGTCAGTAAAATAAAGTTACAGGTTTGGTTTTATTGTTCCTATTAATTATTACAGAAATATTTCCTTAATTAATGCTTTTGTTTTGTTGGCATTTTGGATAGACCATCTTAATTAAAAAAGCTTTATTATAGATTAAGTTAATATTTGGTATGTATATTTTATTTGAATAGTTGTAAATGTGTGTAGCTCGAACAAGTAGTAAGAACGGGTCATAAAAAATAGATGTGAAATGTTGTTGTTGTTGTTGTTGTTGTTGTAGTACCAACATCTGGGATTAGGCCAAAAAATGTGTTATATTATATTCCATTGGTTTGTTTATTAATTATGAATAAAGTAAAGTTTTATACATAAAAGATTGAAAGCATAAGAAGTAAAAGATGAATAATTAATATAACTTTCATTCTGAAAATAAATTTCATGATTGGGGCAAAAGTCATTGTTATTTAAATAGGCTCTACAATGAGTCCGATAAAACAAAATTTGTCTGTCGTTTACTTGTCATTTATTGTTCACTAATGGAAAAATTCTAAGTACTACTCCCATCCCCTGTACTTTTAAAAGAAAGCTGAACATTTTGGCAATAGTTAATTGAGAGAGAGAGAGCAAAGAGAGAGCTTTCCTCCAAAAGACCTGTAGCTCCCTCAACGGTGATATTCCTTGTAGTGTTGAGGATTACCTGCCCCCCATGAAGTTGAGGTTGAGGTTATTGATGGATGGATGCAGCACATGCTGCTGAGATGAGATACCCTGCTGCTGGACACTCTCCAGGGACTGGTAAGGGGTGGGGGAGGCCGAAAATGTCTGTGTCGTGTCCTCTGAAGGAAGGGGGCCCTCACTGGGATCACTTGTCTTCCTCCCCGCTGGCCTCCTGCAGTCACTAACCCCTGAGTCCGACATCTTCCAGCGCGGGGGCTCCAGTAGTACATTTCTTCTCTGCATCTGACTACTGCTGCCTGAAAACGAGACCACCACAGAGGGGATGCTTGGGGCAACACTACAAACACTAGGTGTGTGCTTTCGTGATAAACTCTGATTAGGAAGGAAATGAAAATGTTTTTCCAGTGTTAACTCCCATATTAAATTGTGAATTGTGCCTTATTACCCACCACGGGATATTCACATATTTACACTGAGGAGAGAGAAGTTATAATTTAGAATAAATGTGCCCAAATTTATGACGAGGGAGTGGAAAATCATTCATGAAAATCCTCCCTCAATATATCCGACTAGGAATTAAACCCCAATCTCATAAAAAGCAATCCAATATATTGTGGGAGTGACGCCTTAGCGCATATGACCACTGATGTGGTTAATTTCTGATTTCTTCCTAAGAAAATTCTGATAACTTCACTCAAAACTCACCCTTCTCAAATAAGATGTCTCAAGTGATTAATGGCTAATATACTGGTACTAGTTTTACTAACGGCACCCATCATGGGGTATAGTTAGATAAATTGTCTGAAGTTTATGTAACTAGGTATTCTACAAAAACCTTGAGGAAACGAACCCTTCCTGACAGCAGAGCTGACGACGAGTGTGGTCTGATACTTTCTGAGTAGAGGGTTCCCCTGAAATTCCTGCTGTATCTTGGTCCTCAGCTCGGAGAGGAAGCGCTCAGAGAAACGATCTTGGGTGAAGTAGGAATGAACCATCAGCTCCCCACTGTTTGGTCTTTGGTTAGGGTCCAGCTTGAGACAAAGGGTAAGAAGGTCGAGAGCCACGTGGGGCCAGCTGGGGAAAAGCTTGAAGAGGGACCGCGCCGACCCTTCTTCCACCTCATTGCCACCCCCAGACTTCTTCAACCCCTTGAACATGGGGTTCCTAGCCACCATTGTCTGATGGCGTGGAGAAAGCTTACCTGTAAATGGAAGACATGAGTCAGCATTCAAATCGATGAGCTCAAGGTTACTTTTACTCTTTTTAAATTATGTTTTTAAAGATTTTTGTTGGCTGGGGGAGGAGGTGGGTGGTAATAGGNGGGGGGGGGGGTGTTCTACCCATAGTTAAGACAGTTATTGTTTATATCAAGGGTATTTATTTTGTCAGCAATCCTGACAAGAGACGAAGAGACGCCAGGTAGAATCTAAGAGTGCTAAAATCTAATGATTTTAGAAAACACTTTGTACAATTGGGGTCATTAGCTCCTTGGGAGTTACAAAATTACTCGTATTAGTGGTTGTTGGTCATGATCTTAAGCAAATCACCTAATATCATTTTGACCATGAATGAGGTGATATGAGTAGATTAATTTAAGCCTACACTCTGAACATGAGGGAACAAGCACTTGATAAAATAGATGTTGAAACACTTCATCAGGTCTACTAGCACTACAGGGGACTCTTTCTACAGGGGACTCATCAACACTTTCTCTATGAAGCAATAAAAATAAATTTAATACTGAGGAACTAACTGGACCCTACACTCCATCCAGCTGAAAAAATAAAAGATTTCAATCAGTTTCTTTACAGGTGCTTAAAAGTGAGGCTGTTAGTGCCTGGGAGCATACATATACAGAGTTATGACTCCCTCTTAATCTACCCAGCTTTTGCAACAAAAAATGGCTATATTTTTGAGTTCACAATTTGATATAAAACAAATTCTCACAGAAGTGGTTGTTTGAAGCGTTAATGATAGTGAGCATAACCAAGACATTCCATTCATACAAAATGTCACCGACTTCAGTGGTCACTTGGTCCAAGCTAACACTCTCGTTACAGTCTGGATTGCCAGTGAAGGAAAGGTCAGGGTTCTAATCCCATCAGACTGTACTGGTTTTTCTAAAATAGTTTATAGCTCTTCTTCAGAGAAAATGCAAGTAAATTTTCCTTTATATTTTACTATATACAAATAGCTTAGATGAGTATTTATGTACACAACATAAATGTGTATCGCCAACTAATAAGCGAGTGTTTTTGTGAAAATTACGGATCAGTGACGTACCTAACAGCTTAATGATCTGGAAGAGCTGGTCAATGTCAGAGTCCCCTGGAAACAAAGGGTCGCCACTCATCATCTCTGCGAAGAGGCAGCCAATTGCCCAGATATCCACCTCCCTGAAATACCATTTATTTTTAACGTCAATTAAAGTGCAGTTTTTTAAATTTCACATACTATCGAATTTAATTTTAAAAACCTGTTTTATGATTCATTTAAATAAAATATAAGCTAATCAAAACAAAGGTCCAATACATACAGTATTATAACAATTCTAATCTTAGGAATTTTCCCCAAAGTCTACATTTCTATTAAAAGGGTTGATGCAACATTAATACTAAAGGTTTTGGGATTAAAGTCTTGTATTGATTATTTGAAATTTAATAATATAACCGGGCCTATATAACATTTTTGTTTAAGACCCCAAAATATAAACTTAAAGGATTATGAGTAACTATATTATCTCAAATTTTATTTAGCGGGAAATATTGACTTGATTCTCACTGTTCCTCCAAATTGTTTGATAGGTTTAATATCCCTATTTTCATTTAATTAAATCATAATGGCAACAAAAAAAAACTTTTGGAATTGAATAATTTATTGCCAAGTGATCTCAAAAATTTGATAAACCTACTTACTCACCAAAAATTTGAGAAATATTTTTTCAAAACTTGGAAGATCAGTTGAAGAAAATTACACATTTCCTTGATTTTCAACAGCCTGTAAAGCACTGACCTGCCATATTTAGTGTCTCCGACCAGAAGCTCAGGGGCCCTGTACCATCGAGTGGCCACATAGTCCGTGTACGTCTCCCCAGGTGTGGCCAGTAGCCTGGCGAACCCAAAATCGCACAGCTTAATCACCCCTAGCCGTGACACCAGCACATTCTCTGGTTTCACATCCCTGTGTACAATCTGAGACATCAAAACATAACATTAAAAAGGAGAGTTTAACAATATCCAACCCAGAGAGGAATGTGATGTGTAAGTAAGTCACATGTGATCAGACATGTTTTAACATCAAAACAATAAGTCCCTTTGGCCACTGTGTTGCTATATACTTATCCAGCAGCTTGCGGAAGAGGGTAAACTATTTGCACCATTGGTCGCACAGGCTAAGGCTTCAGTTTTACAATAAAGCAGGTTTTTATCTCTGAGGTGCACTTGGGGCTATTTCACACATGTGATTTTTCATTGTGACTTTCCCATCCTCTAACCGCACTAATGTGGGTGCATGTCCTTTAAGCCTGCCCTTCTTATTCCCACCCCTAAAATGCACCGGTTAGTAGCCATAGTAATAGTTTTTTTTAAAAAAAGCTCTACTAAGTATTTTTGCTAACTTTTTACAATTAAGAAAGTCATGCATGACATTGCTTTTCTTTCACATTATACCTTTCAACAACATTGATAACTTCCTTTTGAACGAGCAACTTTGAATTTTAAAAACCAATCTTGTATTATGTATGTGAATACACTTTTTACTTCCTCTCAACCCCTGGGAGAAGAAGTATCATGATCATCAAAAAAATTGAAATTAACGTTTCATGACCTGTTACTTGAACCCGAAAAAGTAGTTTTCGTAGTTCCATCTGTCTGTATGTGTGTTAATATCAACTTTGAACCTAAACAGTTTTACCGATTGGGCTATAAATTGGTATTTAGGGTTTTCATAAGTCTCTGCAGAAGGGTTTTAGGAATTAAATCTCCAACCCTAAAATTAAGGGTAAAAGAGGAACATCTCTGTCCACTAAAGTGCATAATAATCAAATCTCAATTTCCCAGACTATAATTTAAAATTTTTATAATTTATTTTCAAATAAAAGTTTTTTATTTTTATTATTACAGTACTACTACTTTACCATGATAGGCTATTTTGTATCTCAAATAGTTGTGGAGATATGATCAAAATGGGAAATTTCCACCCATATAAGGTACCTAACCTCAAAATCATTTTCATGGGAAAATGGGAAAAGACATTTTGTTTGTGAAGTGAAACAGTGCCTAGATACAAACTATCAAAATTGTTTGAGTGGATTTCTAAAAAAAAATTTTTTTGTTCTTTAGTAAACTGCCCTTAATTTTAGTGTTGGATATCTAAATCCAAAAACTACTCAGGGGAACCTTATAAAAACCCAATATACCAAGTTTTAGCACAATCGGTAGAATAGTTTTGGCTTTAGGCCAAGATGCAGATAGACGGCATCACCAAAACTGCTTTATCGGCCTTAGGAGATTATGAAAAATTGACATTTAACAATATCTCAAGTTTGATTTTTTTTTACAACTACATACAATAATTCGTTTCTCTTCAAGGGGTCGAGAAAAAGTAAAAACAGACCTAGTCCATATTGTTCCTTTTTGACTGTATGTATAAAAAAGAAAAGTTTTTATACAACAATGGATTGGTCACCTTTCGCAGTAAGCTAGCGATACAAAGTACGGAAGATTTTAACTATGTAATTTTTCCCATTGGGAATTTTTTGGTCTCAGTGAAGATATTTAATATCAAGGTGAACGCCTGAATTTAATATTTAGCCTTTGATTTTGTTACTTGCTTGAATATATTATAGCTATACTCCATATGTTTTAATATTTTACCAAAATTATTTGTATTTTGGAGAGGGGAGGGAGAAATTTACCCATTTGTGCCTTTCTACCTCCTTTACCTGAATGAGCTACTTAAAGAATATTCTAATAATACTAACATTTTGACTCCAAATCTTTTCTTCCAAAACAAACATCTGCCAGCAATGGTCAAAAGAGGTATAGAGAGGGCTACTCACATTGTTGCGGTGACAGAAGTCGATACCACGGACCACCTGAAAGATGTGCTGTCTCGAGACCTCCTCACCAAGTCCTCTGGGGTGTTCCTCCAGCTCGTCCAAAACTGTGTGGTCTAGGTACTCAAACACAAGATAGAACCGGCGCTTGCGTCTGAACACCTCAATCATGTTCACCAGGTTCTCGTGGCGTAACTTCTGAGAAATAACATTCCAAGGAGACAAAGAATTCACAAATACTTAAATATATCTCTTCCTTACACTTCATTAAGGGGCTCAAAATGTGGAGCCTGATATAAGAGGACAAAATTAAATCCCTCTTTTAGGCTAGATATTTATATATACGCCTAAGCAGGGGTGCAACCAAGGAAGAGGAATTGGTGCAAGTGTTCTTCTCCCAAAATTCTTATGAATCAAAGAATCCATGTACTATTGACAAACAAACAATTACAGCCTGTTGTGTTATTTCAACTTTTCCTATTATGATAATGCTAATGATGATGATAATCCTAGTGATAATGATGATTATAGTGATAATAGCATAATTCCAGGAGTGGTGCTCAACATCAACATTATATCTTTTAGAGATTATATTATATTATTGTATTGTATTATCTATTCTCATTACAGTATTATTATTTAATTTCAATATTACCCACTTTGGTGGTTACATGGTTTAAGGTGCTACTAATGATAATTATTATGTTAATAATAATAATAATAATAATTGATGTGTGTTGTAAATAAACATTCTCTTTGTTTCATTATCAAACTTGCTCTATTGCTCTGTGTTATCATAGCAACTCTATATTGTTTGTTATTTTTATTCAAGATAAAAGTGTTATTTTTCATAATGTTGTTTCAATAAATGAAACCAACAGTGTTGTTTGATAAATAAAACCAATAATAATAATAAAAATAATATCAAATTATTATTATTATCATTATTATTATTATCATTATTATTATCATTATTATTATTGTTAGTATGATTATTATTAGTATGATTATTATTAGTATGATTATTATTAGTATGATTATTATTATTATTATTAGTATGATGATGATGATTATTATTATTATTATTATTATTATTATTATTATCATTATTATCATTATCATTATCATTAAGTTGTGTCTGGGCTACATATATCTGTAGCTCAGTTTGTGGAAAAATTAGCCTGTACTACGTAGCGTTGCCCAGGGGACACCTGAATGTTCTGTACTAATTGTACATCTTTATTGTGGAGGCTCTTTCCATGTCCCGATGAGGTGGGAGGATGATGGTAGTGAATATAATGGGGTAAAGCCAATAAAAATCTAAACCTATCTTAAACATTTTTAACCAAACCCTGGTGACCATGGTAATTATTTCCCTTCAAGAAAAAAAAACTTCGGTACCAGCCGAGAATCGAATTCAAGACTTCTAGGTTAGCAGCCAGCAGCTCTGACCATTATACCATGAGGCGGTTAAGTACTTCTCCTCATAAAACATGTTCAGTCTTGGTTGTAAATAGATGATTATTTGAAGTGCCACTTCTTCTTCTCCTCCTATTCCAGTGAGAGGCCTTCCTTCGTCTCTCCTTAAGGTGCGGCAGAAGGGAGCGCGAGAAATTTTACAGTTTTTATAGCATTACACTTTTTTGGCCAAAATAAATCAGATATTTCTCCAGTAGCAACATAGAGTTTAGTTTTCTGCACGTGCTAATATCAACAGATTGTTAATGTCTGCCAAGGGTGTCTTGGAATTTTGTCAAAACTTTTTCTCTTTATTTAAAAGGTTTTGACAAACTTCCAGGACACCCTTGACAGATATTCAAGATCTGTTGATATTAGCACGTGCAGAAAACTAAACTCTATGTTGCTACTGGAGAAATATTTAATTTTTTTTAGCCAAAAAATGTATATTCTATAAAAACTGTAAAAATACTTTCGCTCCCTTCGGCCGCAGTCTCTTTGTTTCTCAAAATTGGTTTTGACTAGCAAATACCTGGCATTACCCAGGGTAACCACGCAATCCATTGTGTGGCTTCCCTGGGCAATGCTTGTCTTTACTTCAAACAAACAGAAAAAATAAATCTTCATTGAAAAAATCTTTTAATTTAAAAAAGCTCTTTGTTTTATTTCTTCTTATTCAGTTCTTTTTTAACTAATTGAAAAATCCAAATTTTAAAATTCTGCTTTGGGGTGCACATGTTTGTGCACAAGAGCTATTAATTTTTAAATTTCAAACCTCTGCATGTGATATATTTTGCGCAACGCTTATGACAAACAAACTCGTCCTTTTATTAATATAGATAGGACTGGCAGTTAGTGTAGAGTTTTTCAGTAAACAACACGTGTTAATAAAGTCATATTGTTGATTGGTTTAGTTGAATCAGCCCCTGGCTGCTAGCATAGAAGTCACGAGTTCAATTCCCGGCTGGTAGTGGGGGATTTTTCTTGAAAAGGGAATAATTCCCATGGTCACGTGGGTTTTTGTTAATTAGGTAGGTTAATATCTTCAATGGCTTCACATCGTCACATTCACTACCAAAATCCTCTCACCTCATCAGAACATGGGAAGAGCCCCCACGAAAAGGATGTATGATTGTACATTTGGGCATCCCCTGGGTATCTCCAAAATTGGATCATATTTGTTTGGATAAATTCTATATACAACCCTCACATTAGTCATGTATTTAGTTAAATTAGTTATTCTGGGGAACCAAATTGTTCAATATAAAATCTCAATTTTATACCACACCAATAAGTTAATTTTTATATTAATTTTGAAAATTTAAGACTTCTATAGTTATTTGGTGAAGTCCATTTTCATGTTTGCCAAAGTTTCATTTCTCTTCCATACCAAAACAGTTTTTTTGTTGTTTTTTTAAAATTTGGGTTCCTTCATTTTGAAATATTTTGTTTTTTACATTTATGTAAAGTGGTCCCTCCTCTTGTTTATCATTTTGTTAAATAATATTACTGTACTTTTAATATAATCTTGTATTTATTATAATATGTTAATAAAAACCCATTTGGGTTTATAATACCACAAATTCTATTTATCAAAATAGGATGAGAAAAAATGGAAGCGAAGGGAATTAAGGATATAACTCCCATTGCCTCAGAAAGGTAACCACACTATAATGTTGTTTGCTCAGTTTTAAGTGTGGTCAAGTGTTCATGTCTCGCTTCTAGAGACAATGTTAAAAAATATTCAGGGCAAGGACTCCCAAACCCTCCTTTCCACTGGTAATAGATATCTGGCAATCCTCTCATTTCTTTAAAGATATATATTGGTTGCGCTTGTGCCACTGTCCTTAAGGAATTTTGAGAGTTAATTGTATTAAAAGCTTTGTTTTCTAACATGTATTCAATGTCATCACAAAGA
Organism: Timema genevievae; assembly: GCA_902155825.1. Classification (NCBI taxonomy): domain Eukaryota; kingdom Metazoa; phylum Arthropoda; class Insecta; order Phasmatodea; family Timematidae; genus Timema; species Timema genevievae. The sequence goes on along the minus strand of CABFWO010000869.1, from coordinate 70,679 downwards.
ACACAAGAAATCCTACCAAATAAGCTGCGTGATTTGAAAAAAAATCTCAAAGGTTTTGATTTATTAATAGAATGAATAAAGGTATTAAAAAACTCCTTAAATCATTACCGAGAGGGAAGAATGCAAACTAAGTAAATGAAAGAAGGGGATAGGGAGTAACATGTCAAGTCACCAGATCATTGGATACAGCGCCATACACCTACATTAACATCAGTTATTTATAATGTGAACTATAATAAAATAAAGAAGGGGAGAGGTTAGATCATGTATTATTATCAGCTCACCGATTGCAACGAGTGACAATAGGATGCAAAGTTGATGAAGCCTGGATGTAGGTTATTCATCCAGCTTTGAATGTGTGTTACCTTGAGCATTCGTATCTCTCTGAGTGCCATCTTGCGCACGACCTGGTCTTCCTCTGTCTCAATGAACTTCTTGATGGCGACCATCTGCCCCGTCTCACGGTGCCTACACTTCATCACCAGCCCGTATGAGCCTTCCCCAACCACCGAGATGCTCTCATATTTCTCCATGGTTCCTCATCTCTCAGTCCCACACACAGACTGCACCACCTGTACATAATGTTAGGGGAGCAACATTAGTTGACAAGTCATCTCATTGACTAGACTGTGCCACCTATATATATATTGCTAGGAGAGCAACACTAGTTGACAAGTCATCTCATTGAATAGACTGTGCCAACTATATATATATTGTTAGGAGAGCAACACTAGTTGACAAGTCATCTCATTGACTAGACTGCGCCACCTACATATATATTGTTAGGAGAGCAACACTAGTTGACAAGTCATCTCATTGACTAGACTGTGCCAACTATATGTATATATATAGTTAGGAGAGCAACACTAGTTGACAAGTCATCTCATTGACTAGACTGCGCCAACTATATATATTGTTAGGAGAGCAACATTAGTTGACAAGTCATCTCATTGACTAGACTGTGCCAACTATATATATTGTTAGGAGAGCAACACTAGTTGACAAGTCATCTCATTGACTACTATACTGTGCCACCTACATATATATTGTTAGGAGAGCAACACTAGTTGACAAGTCATCTCATTGACTACTATACTGTGCCACCTACATATATATTGTTAGGAGAGCAACACTAGTTGACAAGTCATCTCATTGACTAGACTGCGCCAAATATATATATATATATAGTTAGGAGAGCAACACTAGTTGACAAGTCATCTCATTGACTAGAGTGTGCCAACTATATATATATATATATATATATATATTGTTAGGAGAGCAACACTAGTTGACAAGTCATCTCATTGACTAGACTACGCCAACTATATATACGTATATTTGTTAGGAGAGCAACACTAGTTGACAAGTCATCTCATTGACTAGACTGCGCCAACTATATATATGTATATTGTTAGGAGAGCAACAATAGTTGACAAGTCATCTCATTGACTAGACTGTGCCAACTATATATATATATATAACTATATATATATATATATTGTTAGGAGAGCAACACTAGTTGACAAGTCATCTCATTGACTAGACTGTGCCAACTCTATATATATATATATATTGTTAGGAGAGTAACACTAGTTGACAAGTCATCTCATTGACTAGACTGCGCCAACTATATATATGTATATTGTTAGGAGAGCAACACTAGTTGACAAGTCATCTCATTGACTAGACTGTGCCAACTATATATATATATATATATATTGTTAGGAGAGCAACACTAGTTGACAAGTCATCTCATTGACTAGACTGCGCCAACTATATGTATATTGTTAGGAGAGCAACACTAGTTGACAAGTCATCTCATTGACTACTAGACTGTGCCACCTACATATATATTGCTAGGAGAGCAACACTAGTTGACAAGTCATCTCATTGACTAGACTGTGTCACCTACATATATATTGTTAGGAGAGCAACACCTGTTGACAAATCATCTCATCAGCTAGATTGCACCACCTGTACCTATTGTTAGAACAGAATTAGTTGACAAATTAACACATTGGCAAGAGTGCACCACCAGTACACAATGTTAGGAAAGCTAGATTAGTTGACAAATTTCCGCAATGGTTAGACTGCGTGACCTGTGCATATTGTTAGGAAAGCAGCATTTGTTGACAAACCATATCATTTGCCGGACTGTGCCACATATACATATTGTTAGGAGAGCGCATTAGTTAACAAACTATTTCACTGGCTGTAATGCGTCACATATATATATTGTTAAAAGAAAAGAATTGGTTGACAAATCATCTCACTGGCCAGACTGCACCACTTGTACCTATTATTAGGAGAACAAAATTAGTTAACAAATTATCTCATTGGCCAGACTGCCCCACCGGTATACAATGCTAGGAGAGCAATATTAGTTGACAAATCACGTCTTAAGTCAGACTGCGCCAACAATACACAATTTTAAGAGAGCAAAAAAAAAGTTGACAAACCATGTCATAAGCCAGACTCCGCCAACACTACACAATGTTAGATCAGCAATGTAAACATCAAAAATTAAGAGTTGAGCTGCTTGTGTGAATGTTTAGAATTTATTGATTCATAATCAAAATTAACATGACACCGGAGAGTAGTCTATAAATGTTTCCCTCATACCTACTAAGAGAGATTCAGGATCAATTTTTTCGTTTAATTGTAAGTACTCTGCAATTAGTTGATTGTTCAACAATGAACTTTACCCGCCTCCGTGGCGTAGTTGGCTAACGCGCTAGTCGTGTTGAGCCCGACTGCCGAGGACGGGGAGATCGAGGTTCGAATCTCGGTCGGGTGAACTGGGGGTGGCTTTTCCTAAATGGTTTTCCACTCTCC
>CABFWO010000869.1:54675-65946 GCA_902155825.1 Timema genevievae | reverse complement strand
TTTTACATATATATATATATATATATATATATATAAAAAGATATGGTTTATGATTTTACCAATTAAATTAGGCCGTTAGTAGCAAGTGTGCTAAACCTATCGATAGTAATAAAAATGTCAAAATGAGATTTTCCTAGCACTCAATGAACCAACATACAATAATATTGCCTAGAGCTTGTAAACTAGACTGTGCCGGGTCGAGCGCGCGCGCTTGAAAAATAGAACCGCTCAGTCACGCGCGCGCTCCAGTCTGGCCACCTCTCATTACAACCCATGTGTTCTATTTTATATTTTAGTCGCTCGCTCAGTCTGGCCGCCCCCTATCTCTAAGCGCGCGCGCTCCAGTCTGGCCACCTCTCATTACAACCAATGTGTTCTATTTTATTATTTAGTCGCTCGCCCAGTCTGGCCGTATCCTTAGGTCAGTCAGTGGAGTCGCGTCAGGGCAAGCAAGGCAAGCACTGCTTGTCTTTACTTGAAGATAAATAATTATATTAGTTAATGTTTGAAAAATATTCTTCAAGCACCAATGTGCTTTAAAATAATTTTCCCACACATGTCAGTGATCGTAACATGCATGCAAAACGTGCACTAGTCCATTATATAGTGCTTGAAAGTCTATATTTTTCCGTCTTTCATCCCATAGCTATCTACCTATTGTAGTTCTTATTTGTGACGTCATAGATTTAGGAGGGCGAGAAGGGGAAGAGCGGTGGGACTCTGGTAGAAATGCAAGCAACGAAATTGCGACTTCTCAACAACCGAGGCTATGCCCGAAAGTTGACGACTATGGCCGAAGAAACTAAAAGATACTATCGCATACCCCTCTCTTCCTCTTTCAAAACACAAAAGTGACAAAAGTAGAAATTTATGAGGGTGGGAATCGAACTAGGGCAGTTTTCTGTGAAAAGGGAAAATGGACAAATTAATGACCCCCACCCGTGCCTACACATCTTTTGTGTAATTTATTGCAGCAGGTCCTTTTACAGGCGTTTTAAAAAAACTGTGTAAGCTTGTGGCAACGATCCCGGCAACAACATCATCACTTGAGAAATAATTTTCAACATTAAAAAATAATAAAAACATATTCCAGAAATACTATGGGACAAAATACACTTTCTGGTTTGGCACGTCTTTCAATTGAAAAGGTTCTGCTTTTTAAATTGAAAAAGTCAAAGCAGAGTTCGTAAAAAAGGATACGAGGATGAACTTGACTTACAAAAAATAGAAAACAAATATGGTGTGTAAATGATAATTGATATAGGCCTACGTAATAAAAATTCATTTAATATCTAAAAATAATCAAATACACCAAATATGCTGCAGGTTGCAATAAAAGTGAAAATATAAAAAATACAGTATATAATTTTTTATTACTTATAACTTATGTATATTTAACGTAATTAATTAACACACAATATAGTTGGTTAACATTTAAATATAAACATAAGATGTTTTTATGTATACTTAATTTAAAAATTGTCAGCTTTAGGGGAAGCGGAACCGAGGCGGGAGACACAGGAGGAATTTCCCCTCAATTGTTAAAATAAAGGGGTGCAAGATATGTTCTCTCCCCCTACCGCCACATCCTCTTAGATATGTGCTATGTAGATTCTTATAATGTACCTTATGTAAATCACAGAACAGAAGGATGCCCAAACCCACAATTATCATATAAAAACACCTCCAAATATTATTTCCTGGATAGCTCAGTGGTAAGAGGATTGGCGTACTAAGCAGCGGTTTTTTTGTTAGTTTTTTTTGAAAATTTTCCCTCGCATCTTTTAGTTGCTATTTTTCCTTTATGGGTGATTCTATGAAAAAAGGAAACATTAAGTCCCTTTCGATTAGTAATAATAAATGTTTATATTATCTTATTTAAACTTTATACCTAGTTGATTGAACATTAATATTTATAATAAGCATGTGTTATTGACAATTTATAATCAATAACATTAATTGAAAAATTAAAAACTATCAGTTTTCTCAACTCCGTGGAGTGTCCCAACTCCAACTTTTTGGGAAACTTTTGTTTAAAATTATAGTAAACTTTGAAATAAACCAATTATAAAAACGTGGAGGCACATCAATAGTAATAGCTTGATAATTACATACATATTTTTTTTATTTTTGTATTTATTTTAAGACTAAAAAAAATATATAAACTATGTCCTCAAAATTTTATCTCAACTCCATGGAATAAGTAGAAGTTCATTTTACGCCCAATAGAGTGAACTTAATGCAACAGTTGTGTGAGGAAAATGAAGATATTTCAGCCATTTCTTTTGTCTAGTAACAGTATAGTTGTTTGATTGGTTTTCATTGTGATTTTTGTTGAAAGAATAAGCATTGGCAGCGTGAGTATGCTTTTTAATTCTCAATACCATGGCTTTAATTTTGTTTTAATTATATACATGTTTTAACTACTTTTAGTTGGGAAAGGTTACTTATAAAGTATTATAGATTTAGCTACATAACCAAACTGATCTTGCCAAAACTTGGCTCAAGAACCATGTTCAAACTAATATTTCTCAACTCCATGTACCTCAACTCCATGGCATGTTTGAAAAGTGAAAAACCATGGAGTTGAAAGGGAGCCATGGAGTTGATAAAAGTAATAATAATAAATACAAAAGACCAGACATTTGTTATACATCCCAAGTTTATATTAAAAAATAAGATTATTTATTTTAATGAAATTTAAACCTGCGTTTACTTCACAATTAGGTTAGGGATACCAAGTAATTTTTTTTAAATAGTGCAACAGTTTATTTGATATAGAATTTAAAATAAATACTTGAACACAAGTCTGCTTTGTGAATATTTGGTGTAGAGCTTTATTTTTAATATACCCTAAGAGTAAGGAAAAAAAGAAAAATGTGGCGGAATCTTCAAACAAACATTACCAGAACAATAAACAAACAAGAACCACAGAAAAATTAAAGTTTGTTAATAATCCTCTAGCAAGTCTTTCAGTACTTAATTGTAACTCTAATGATGAAAATGGAATTAAAGAAGAACCTGGAAATTCTGGCTTAAAATCAATGGAAATAGCCAGTACCAATACTTATACATGTTGACTTTTCAGAAAATTGGGTTTGTAAATATTCCGAAAAAGTACAATCTGTCCACTTTGGTGCATCTAAGCAGCAAGTCACCCTGCACACAGGTGTTATGTATTACTTATGTGGCATTTTCAACACCATAAAAGTTGATTCATTTTGCAGTTTGTCTGACTCATTAAACCATGGGCCAGCAGCAATTTGTGCACATCTTCATCCTGTCATTGAAAGTGTCAGCTCTCGGTTTCCAAATATTAATACCATACATTTTTTTATCAGATAGCCCAGCAACACAATACAGAAATAAGTCAATATTTTATTTATTTGCAACACATCTGGCAAATTTTAAAATCAAATGTCAAACTTTGACTTGGAACTACAGTGAAGCTGGCCACGGCAAAGGTGCCCCAGATGGAATTGGTGGTGTCATTAAATGAACCGCGGACAGACTTGTTGCTCAAGGTGAAGACATACCTACTTGTATAGCACTGGTTGACAAATTAAAAAAACAAAATTCCGGTGTCAATATATACACAATAAAAAATGAAAACATTGAAGCTGTTAAAGCTCTTCTGCCTGTGAAAGTTTTGCCATTCGTAGGCACCATGAAAGTACACCAAGTTACCTGGAACAGTTTATCACCAAAAAGAGTCAACTTTCGAACACTTAGCTGTTTCCACTGTACACCTGGCCTAAAGTGCAAACATTACAACCTGGGAGAGCTGGACTTTTAAAGTTTAGAGCTTGCTTTGTCACAAGTTAATTCAGATGTAATAAAACTTATAATTTGAATTAAATGTACAAAATATACATTGTAATACTCTAATCATTAAAACACTTCATAGTAATTTCAAATAATACTTTTTGTATTTATTTATATTAATTCTGTGCTAGTATTCTCAACTCCATGTTTGTTATTTCAACTCCATGTGATGTGTAAAATTTAAATTTAAATATTCTATGAGAATTGAAATTTTCAGCTCTGCTATGGTTTTCACATTAATTTACACTTTAAAATGTAATAGCTGTAATTTTTTCAAAAAATTTCGTAGTCATTTTTTTTACATTCATTTCGAAACTCTATTATTTACCATTTCTGTAGAATGACCCTTATATGTTATATGTTTAATGTTGGTATTTGTATTATTCTTTGTCTATGAAAATGTATGTATTATGTCTCTTTAACGAATAAACTAAACTGAATTAAAAACTAAGCTAAAGGTCCCGGGTTCGATTCCCGTGTCTAGCTGTTTTTCAATTTTCAGAAAATGATAATTAGATGGAGTAAATCCTCACTAAAAGCATAAATAATAGTTTTGGCTATTTCATTATTAAAAAAGAGTAGTTTAATGATAAAAGAAAACTTTTTATAATGTAAATACCTTGATATCATCTTAATAAAAATAGCTAAATTAAATTAAACCAATTATTTATTTTGTGTGAAAGAGGCTTCCAAAATTCCGTTGACCCAGGACCCTGAATCCTCTGGGTAAATAATTACAAACAAGTACCACACATTGTTCTACCTTCAACACGGCGGGGGGCAAAGGGTGGACAGGTAAGCGAGTTCTATAAGGCAGTGACCACCACTGTTCCAACGGATCTTTGAGGTTATTTTACGGTTCTACTCGGCCGTGACGTACGTCGCTGTTTTTCAAAATGGGCTCCTCCATGAAATATCATCAGTAACTAGAATTGCCAAAGTTGAATAATGGAAATTTGCCAAAGGTGCAGTGAGAACATGTGATGTTTTCTGTTTGTTTTATACTTTTATAATTGTAAAATAACAGCCCTGTGGTATAGTGATCAGTGCACCTGTGTACCAACCTATGGGTCCCAGGTTCGATTGCCGGCTGGTAATATTGGTACTTTTCCCGAAAGGGTAATTATCCCAACGCTAACCAGGGTTTGGTAAGTTAGGCTCAAGTTAGGTTTAAGATAAATCCTAGATTCACACCTTCATAACTACTAACATCATTCACATCATCTCATTGCGGGTACAACGTACCTCCTTAGGTGTACCCTGGGCAACGTTCTGTGCCACCAGAGCGGCTAAAAATCTACATATACATGTGCCAGAACTATATCCAAAAATGTCATACAAAAAAAACTTGCAAAATTTAGCTGTCGTTATTTAATGTCCATAATACTAGTGTAAATATTTTGACGAGTACTCCAAAATGTATTATTTCTGGTGCAAGGGCTCCTGCGGTCTACAAAGTTTGGGAGCCCCTGACAGGCTTCGCCGCTTCGATAGCTCCCTAGGCAAGAGGGCTTGGCCACAGCTATACTCTTTAATTTCAAGTATTAGGGCCTACATATATATTTAATGATCCTTATTTTCATAAAATATTGCAATATCCACGTATTCGGATACGGTTGAGGGTTGAGGTCTTGAGGATGTAAATACTATTTTGTTCATTCATTAATGTTATGAGGAAATGGATGATGTATTTATTTTGACACAAAATAAGATCCTAATGAGAGCCAAATCCCAACTCTAAGTCTGTTATAATGAAAATGTATTTAGAAAATAGAAGTTAAATAGGCCTATCACCCACTTCGGTGGCCGAAACGTCTAAGGCGCTACTCTCGCAATAGACTAGACTGCCAATGACGGGGAGATCAGGGTTGAATCCTGGTCGGGTGTACTGAGGGTGTTTTTCCCTAAATGGTTTTCCAATTTTCCTGCATGCAAATTCATGTACACTTCCTCTAAATTAAACCTTCCTCATCCTTGTACATGAGCGTAATTAGTAAATATATGTACAACCCAAAAATGAAGTAAGACGTGGTGCTATTTTTTTTTAATAAGTCTAAACCACTTTGGTGGCTGTGTGGTCTAAGGCGCTACTCTCGCAACAGACTAGACTGCTAGAGGAGATTGTGGTTCGATCCCGGTCGGGTGTACTGATGGTGGTTTTTCCTAAATTGTTTTCCACTCTCTACCTACTCCCCTCGAAAATGCGGATACACTTCCTCTAAATTCACCCTTCCTCATCCCTAACCCATTATCGTAATTATTACATAAGCGTATAACCCGAATGGGTAGTAAGTAGCAAGACGCAGTGCTAAAATAAAGCTTACTACCTCTATATGGAGTAGAACCAGGGTCCTCTTGACCTGTAACCGATTTCCTTGACCACTTAGCAAAGGAGAAGGGCCAATTTCTTGTTAGTATTATGAAACGATACAAAAGTTGCCCATAGTGGTGGCCGAGTGATCAAAGGTGTTGGACTCGCTACTTGTTCACCGTTAACGAGGAGGTTGGGGGTTTGAATCCTATAGCCTGGTTTATCACTGTCGTTTTCCTGTACTCTCTCCTACGATAATGCGGCTGCATTTCCTATCAGCTTTTGTTTTCATCTTTGCCCCTTTGTGCTAAACGCACGTAGGCCTACAACATAAGAATGCAACCATTTGCACCGAAGGGCAGCAATATTTTTTTTTAACTCTATATTTATTGCTATGAATTATTAGAGGAAGAAGGAAAAGTTAGGGGCAGGGAGGGTCGTAAATATGGGTAGGGTTTGTTTTTTTACGGTCGGTGAATTATTGAGTTAGAGAGGTGGGTCACGTGACATTAAGGAAAACATTTACTTGGAATCAGTTTGTTGCCAAGTATCGCCCATTGAAAAATGGTTCCCAAAATAACCTAGAACAGTAACCAAATAAAGCTAGATAAAACCATATTGTATAGGTTTACTTATTGAACAACGATTTTTATTGAGAAATAAACGCTTCCTCGAGTCATTTAAATTGTTAATATACCATTTTGAAAGCGTTCTGTCAATAAATACGCGTAATAATCATAATGACAAAAGTGATAAAGCTGATAATTCTTTAGAATTTAAAACTTAATTTTAAAGATCACAACAATGTAACATGTGCCCTGGTGGTAACGTGGTCCAAGGCGACAAGCTCGCAACAATATTAACCGGATTATTGGTGATGAGGACGTCCGTATTCGAGTCCCAGCTGGGTGTATTAGGCTTTTATTTGTTTCTCCATCACGCAAATATTGGTATAGTTTCTCACTATATTACTTTCCCTACCACTAATTTATTAGTGTTGTTAAATTTGAATATCCCAAACACGTATAAAGTCTCAGACTATAAAAATACGTCACGACGGAAGGTTATATAAAAATAAATACTGACTAGTCATAATAATCCATTCCCCTTTTCTTTTCTCCGGAAAGCCAAGCTTGGACTGAATGTTGACTATCAATTTTAATTAAAAGTGTCTAAGAAGTGGAGTTTATGAAGTTGGCTAGCGTGGTGTGGGGTCTACAGGTGGCTCAACAAACTTTTCAACATTCAACCTACTGTGGAGTATCTAAACAGAAAGTGTCAAGGAATTTTTAAATGAGAGCAAATATTTGTAAGTGATTTAAGAGTGCAATTCCTTCGGAAATAGCCTTCTGCATATTTTAAGGGAAAATATTATGTTTTAAAGGCATCCATGTTCAAATCGTAATTTTTTTAAAGTGGGTTTAACAAATTCTCTTGCAACATAAAGTGTATTTTTTACATTAATAAAATTTAAAATTTGTTCATCCCTAAATATGAGTACAAATCCATTTGTTGAATGACAGCCGTAGATATTCGTATAAAAATTAAATTTATTTTGTTTGTGTATAAATAATATAATATTCTCTTTGACTTACAAGAGTGATAGAGAAATTAAAATATGACTATCATTTAAACATAATATAATCGTAGATGTAGAGATCGGGGTTCGATCCCGGTCGGGTGTACTCAGGTTTAAAAAGAAGTTTTCTACTCTTCTTCCACGCAAATGCGGGTTCACTTCCTCTATATTCAACCTTCCCAATTCCTAACCCATTAGCGTAATTAGTACTTCAGCGTATAACCCGAACGGGTAGTAAGACGAGGTGCTAAATAAATAAAAGTAAACAACAAAATACATGTTCCAAACTATAAGCAGTCTAAATAACTAGCAGTGGCGATGGATCCCTTCACTCTGATCGAATAAAGACAATAATAAGTAACATCCAGAGAAAGTTTGAAAAGCAGCTTCCAAGTTCCATGTTCCGAACTCTCGCGTGCGCCCTCTCGCAGCCCTTCATGTCCAAGGGTAGTTTTAATAGCCCCTCTCCCTCGAGGTACGATGGAAGTCTGATTGCTTCAGACAGAAGGAACTCACAGCGGCACAGGCAGAGATACAAACAATTAAATAAAGTCTGGAATTCCTCTGAATCTCCTCCAACACCTTGCAGGCTTCAAGCCTAGAGGACCCTAGTTCCATACCAGACGGGGATTGAAACATTATAATACGACGTGTGGACAGTGGGAACACGGTGGGGATGTAGTTCAAAAAGCTACTAGACTTAATACTGAAATGAAGCTGACACTTTTGATAGATAATATCAATACTTAGGCCTATACAACATTAATAATAATAATCCAGTGTCCTTGAATAATTGTAATTTGCGGCCGGGCAGCAAATCGTACTCCTTCTTAACATTAAAGGTTTCTATTATTATTATTATTATTATTATTATTATTATTATTACTATCGCATCTTACTACCCGTTCGGGTGAAGATATATTTCAAATAAAAGTGTATTTTAATTTTTTAATAGTACTACAATTTTTCAATAATAAGTTATTTAGTATCTTAAATAGTTGTAAAGTACCCTAAAAGTCATTTACATAGGAAAATAAGAATAGCCATTTTGTTTATAATCTTAATCAACACCTAGATAAGAAATGTAATCAAAATCGTTAAAGCCGATTTTGAGAAAATGGATTTCTTTCTCTTTTCGCCCTTTATTAAAATACTCTTAATTTTAAGGTTAAATAGACCCACACAGACAGACGGCATTGAAAAAAACAATTTTTAGGGCTTGGGGAGTCATGAAACGCCAACATCCATCAACATCTCGGGTTATATTTATTTTACGGACGCAATACTTGACCTTTGATATTTGAAAAGTTAAAAAATATATATACTGGCGTTCAGCTTTAAAATTATTGGTATAATAAAAATATGTTTCAAATAAAATATTTGTATTATAAATATATATACATATTTGTAATACTAAGTAATTTCATATCTCAAATAGTTTCGGAGCTATTATAAAAAATGTTAATTTACGCATCAGACCGGAGCCCTTAAAGCCATTTTGCCGAAATATTGAGAGTAGCCATTTTGTTTGGAATATTTATTAATGTTCATAAATGAAATTTAATCAAAATCGTTAGAGCCGATTTTGAGAAAATCGACTTTTTCTCTTTTTGTCCTTCAGTAAACTACCCTTAATTTTAGGGTTGGATATCCAATTCCAAACACCACTTGGGGCGCCAAAATAGAGGAGAAAGGTATCAACATGTCCCAATTAAGATCATAAACCCTAGATTTGTATAATTTTACAACTCTTCCTGAGAAAGTAAAATTAATTAATTCTCAAGCACGTTTCACGTGAAATGTCGTTTTAAATAAACGTAAACTACCTTCCTCAAACAAATAAAGCAATTTATTAACAGGGTCACAACATCAGTCAGTACATTCTAGAGTAATTATTGATTGTTTAGATGTTTTTAAGCTTCAGATCTGTAACTACCATTAGAAACAGGGAATATCCTTTCACAGAGCCTTATTTTTTTTAGCACCGCGTTTTACTATCCGTTTGGGCTATGCGCTTATTTGCTAATTACGCTAATGTGCTAGGGATGAGGAAAGCTGTGTTTAGAGGAATGTCCCCGCATGTGTATAGGGGGTGGAAAACAATATAGTAAATACATCCCTCAGTACATCCGATCAGGATTTGAACCCAAATCTCCCCGTCATCGGCAGTCTAGTCTATTGCGAGAGTGAATATTTCCATCAAGCCCTAAAAAAATAAACATTGAACTTGTGATAGTAGATGAATGTCAGTTGTCGTTGTAAGATTGGCTGGCCTGCCGAGTGTCTCAGTCAGCAAGTCAGAAGACAATCCCACCACTATACTCTCAGAACACGTGGTCATAAATCCTTCACGTGTTCTTTAAGGGGCGGGGGGAGGAGAGTAAACACAAAGGCCCACAGCCTCCTGCTGTATAAAGCTTGATTCACACGCTCGCTCAAAAATAGAAAGCAGAATATGCGCAGTAATTCACACACTTTAAGTTGACCCATGATGCATTGTAACCCTTTAAAACCGCTGATTATCAACATATTTTATTTTCTAGTGGATAAACATATATTTTATATCATTCTCCCGATGGTTGTTTACAAATTATAATGCTGTGTCGTGGCACCAGTGGCGGATTTACACATTTGCCGCCAGTAGGCTATTCAAATTTTGCCGCCCCTACCGACCTCTACAATGTGTCAGTTCCTAGATTATTTTTACAATCCAAAGATTTAGTTAAGATTGCCCAATAAATAGTTTTAGGGTATATTCCTGAGCTAATAAAAGCTCAATCATGTAATACTAATAAAGCGGGTAAGGTATGCCTTAATACTACTTACACAATAATGTACATTCGGTAAACGTAATTAAATAATTTTTATTGCGCTTACTTACAGTTTAAAAACAATATATTCAATTATCTGGTAACAATCCGGCTTTTCTTTTGTTTTTGAATTAAATACGGAACGGGATTTCCCCGTTTGTATCGCCGCTCTATATCTATCTCTCTCGAACTCAATGCCACCAACACCACGCCGCCCTCGTGCAGTCAGGTTCGGCCAGACACACTTAGCGAACGGTCATGTCACTCGTTCCCGCGCCGAAACCAAACGTGACTACGCAAATTGTAGACAAATTTATCTAAGTGGTGAAACATATTACATGTTGAATTGTTTGTGTGGACCTAATAACATTTAGGTATATAAATATGAATCTTTTTAATTTCTGTAAGAAAAAAAAATTGGCCCCAAATTTGCCGCCCTAGGATCCAGCCTACTCAGCCTGTTGGTAAATCCGCCACTGCGTGGCACAATCCAATACATCAATAAACACTCTTTACATTAACGATTTATTTCAAATCTCCTCACAACGGACAACGAAGCTGTCTGCTAGCTTCTGGCTGTAGAGCGCATGCGTTGACAAATGCGCATGCGCACTAATTTGAGACGGTTGGTTCTGAGATTTGATTGGTTCTCCTGTGCCTAACATCTCAAGCAGAGCGGACAAAGTAGAGAATAGTTGAACTTCGGCAGAACAGCTCGCGACGATTAAGCGGAAATCTTGTGATTG
>CABFWO010000869.1:19983-43120 GCA_902155825.1 Timema genevievae | reverse complement strand
GGACCATTGGCTAGCTACGTATAGTGGTCAGTAGTTAGCTCTGGCGAGGTCAGGTGACGTCATCTTGTCTTGATAGAATTATTATTGTGAATCTGCGCCCGCTAGTATCCAACTAGACGGTTTACTGTAAGCAACAAGTGCGGGTACTCACAGCACCTTTGCCCCACTCGCCGAATTAGGACGTTTATTTAACTTGCGAGCAATCTTCGTGTCTCGGACTGCAGATCCAGATTGTGAGTAGTAGTATGGAATTATTATTAGAAATTGAATTGTGGTTATTGAAGGAGTATAGGGCAGAAAGACGTATTAATTAAAGAATAGTATCAGGACTGGATTTACAATAGTGAAGATTACTATTGTTTTGTGATTATTCTTGGTAGTTTCTTAGAGCGGGTAGTAAGATTGATCAGGTGGAAATAGTTGAGGCGGGTAAATGTAACATAACAATGTTACACAAGAAATTAAATAGTTTCATTAAAGAACAACCGATACTAAACCGAAAGGAAGCACATTTGTTTCTTTGAGCAGTAATTAATTATTTTTTTGCTTAGTTCATGTTTCTCTATGTTAATAAATTATATTTAAATGTGGTAACATTGGACTTTAATTATATCTAGAGCACAGTGGCAGGCCAAAAGGAAGAAAATGGGGCAAGGGTTGGGAATGGTGTGAACGGGTATTTGTCTCCTTCCCCTCAAGATTGAAACAACTGTAATGGAAGCTTGGATAAAAGCTTAATCTTAAAATTCCAAATTAGCGAAAAAATTACAGAAATAATAACTTATATACAATATACGACCCTCCTGCTCCCGTAACCACAAAGTAAATTCCTTGGTGACGCATTGCTAGAGCGCATTGTTCTTGCGCTAAAACTGGACCAGAAACTAAGACTGGAGCTCTCTCTAGATTTACATGATTGCTACTAATGTTTGTGTTGGCAATCATCACAGCCGGTCGTTCCCACGGTACTTGTCAGCCCGTGCTGAATTGAGTGGGGACGAGATCTCGCGTGTAGAGCGCTCAGCGGGTTTTGAACCCCAGATTCCTAAAATACTCATTTTAAAGAATGTTATTATGAAAGATTAAATGTTTATACCTTTAAAATAAACTGAAATGTGGATGCAAATTAAAAAAATCTATGAAGGTAAAATATACTCTAACAGTATAGTTATGGATCTTTCAAATTCAGCTACATCAGCTAAAGTTGTCTAAAAATATGTTGTGAATATCATTGGTACGAATAGTTAAGATATATTATTACTTGTTAAAATAATATATTTATATGCTCTTCAGTGGGTAAATGGTCTAAGTGCCAAGCTCATGTATTTGATTGGGTAAAGAAACTTACATTCAAATCATGATGGCAAACATCACAAAATAGCCAGTAAAGTATCTACTACGAATAATATTACATGAATTCACTCGAGAAGCAGTTATTGTTTTCACCCTTGTTTTGAGAATAGTTAAGGCTACCAACAAAAATATATAACTTATTTACAGGAATATTTGTGTGTAGAATTATAAATTTAATAACTATATATTTTGAAACAAACAGGTAAATTTTATAAACAACGGATATTTCTATAAAATGCATTTAATTACTAGTACTTTGCGCAAACTGATGTTCATACAAATATACAGCATCTCGTTCTACTATTGTTTGAAAAACAAGGAAATCACTGTTCGAATTGCTAGTGTAATCTTTCTTGTATCTTTTCTGCGCATGCGTCTGAACTTAAATATCGATGAAAACTATAATATACGCGACTACCAAATTATGCAGTAATTTCCATGGTAGTTACATATATTTATCTTATTTGGTTTGCCAATTGTTTCCATAATACAAACTCATAATACTCGTAGTTGGTCATTCACAAAGTAATAGTTTACTTGTTATGGATTCAGTATTGAATAAACTATGAAAATATCGTCCCTGATTAAGTAGATAATTCTGATAGTTTCGTACTCAATCAGACATGATATTTCCGTGCAAAAATATCTTAAGCGAAATAACGTGTACAATTGGGGAATACCACGAAATGGATTCAAAGCTATTTTAAAAACTATGTCATTTAAATAAAAATTAAAATATCTAATGGTTTCGAATTAATCTACCATATAGATATTTTTTAATATTTACACAATGAGATGAAAATTAATAAATAATTACAAACTTCAAAAATTTTGTTTATAGAAAGTTATGTCAAAAATAAAAAATCAAACACATTTAAATAAATAAATAACGAGACTATAAAATATTAATATATAACGTTGCCAGTTAAAATGCCTTCTAAATCAGATAAAAGAATTAAAAACCCTTTTTTAAATTAAAACATAGTTAAAACGGTTGTGTTGAGAACAAAATGGTTTATTTCTACAAGGTTCCGATGCCCTATTTACCTTAATAATGTTTGACGGGTGTATATAGTGTTTTTTTTTACATTTATTCTAAAACTATACCTTCCTCATACCTAACCTACGAGCATAGTTATTATATAGGTGCTACTAAGATGTGAAGCAAAACCTATTTTTTACATTTGATAAAAAAAGTATTATCTATCTAGACCAGTGGCTCCCAAACCTAGGGTCGCGGGAAGGCAATGAGAAAAAAACAACTCAAAAATGATGAAAAATTAAGTTACAAATTAATCATGACACTCAGAAATTATGAAGGATTATTAAAATCTAGCAAAGGCCAAATGGTGCGAAAAAGCATTCATATCTACCTCACACACGTTAGAATCGGTCCAGTCCGATTCTCCAAAGCACCCAACATGGAGCCTTGCGAAACCAATATTACAATACGGACTACCAGCGTTTTCCACAACATCATGGTGTGTTTACCGGATTTATAAACCAGTCATTCATTCTCTGACCCAGTGTATTGCCTGTTGTATCCATTCACACTACATCATGGTGTGTTTACCGGATTTATAAACCAGTCATTCAATATCTGACCCAGTGTATTGCCTGTTGTATCCATTCACACTACATCATGGTGTGTTTACCGGATTTATAAACCAGTCATTCATTCTCTGACCCAGTGTATTGCCTGTTGTATCCATTCACACTACAGAAAGAGATAATAAATAAAAGCGCAGGACGCGAAATTGTCTCTTTCATGAGTGCGAGAGGATTGCAAAGATCTTTTTGTCAGGAATATGGGGACCAAGAAGTATCACGTCCTTATCGTTCAGTATATACCGATGTTGACACACCGAGGATTCAGGGGCTTACCAGATATTAATAATACTGAAATAAAGTAGATTTTGTGAATATATTAACCGTTTTATATTTCCCTTAGTTGTTAAACCAATTCAGGAGCTGTGTATCAAATATGTATTTTATTGTGCCAAACACCAAACAAGTTTATTCTGCTAAGGCCCAGAAAACTTATATGTTAGGGAACGAGGAATGGAGTTTATAAGAGCGTTCATCATAGCCGGCCCAACTCAGCTCCCGGCTTACATCTGCGTTAGGTATGGGACTCAATGGTAGCAAACTAAAAGGGAAAAGAAAACACCTACGATATGCCAGAATGTGTGCAGTGCATTCGTATTTGAATGATTACTCGAAATTTTCCGTGGTGACGATAGGGGAGAAAGCGACAAAGTTTCTTGTTAGTAACTAAAGTATGTTCCTAGTATGACAGAATGAAGATTTGTGCACAGTGTTTATCTGTGAAGACATTCTAAAATGGTCAAAATGCAGTTTCTATCCTAACTTAATTTAATATTTTAACAATGTTCAGTATGAGGAAATTCTATTAACGATTTATCTCCAAAATATGTTTAGTTAGAAATGATCCACGTGCAATAGTGTTCGTGTAAATTTACGATTTCCACCCGACTGTATCACAAAATTGATTGGCATGTGATGCAAGCTCTTAGGGTTCGTACANGGGGAACTCTATTGTCTACATGCTGTTAGATGGGGGGAGGGTGGGGTACATCAAAGTGTTACGTAACACAGGTCTTATACTCAAATTCTAATGTTCAAAAACTATATTATTGTTCATGTGTTCACCTTTGATAAACATACTTAAAGATAACTTCTGAATATCTGTGGCGTTGAAAATGCAAGTTTAGCACTTACTTTTTGTATATTAATATTTCAAATGCACTTAGGTGTAATTGTCTGCCCGAGACTATGAACGCCAAGCACATTCTAAAAAACACATTTTCATGTGCATTAAAGTTACATGTCTATACTCACCACATTTGTTTAAATTTGTCCATTTTACTGACCCCCTCACGTGCTTTTAGTTGGATAACAGCTGTCAGTCGAAGCGGCCTTAATTTATAAGTATGGTTGAGTTTGAGTATAATTTAGATTCCTACTGCACATTCTTTTACATGGGCCGTGAACAATCGCTTGTGTTTGTACAAACACAAAAATAATTTCTTTTAAAAGAGGAGACTTGTTCATTATTTGCGTATAAAAAGTGATATCCAGAAAAAAAATCAGTGTAAGAGTCTCAAAAAGATGTAGTGAAGTGGAAAGAAGTAAAATTACAGAATTTATCTGAAGGAAAGTTTGAGGAGTCCATCAATAACGTTAGTTCTTCGTACCAGCGGCATGTTATGAAAAGTAAAGCTTCAAATGCTATTAATTATTTTCAAAAGGTAGGTGAATAAAAGCCTATACCTTTTCCCTTCTGACAAATCTAGTGTGTATGTATATCAATGCAACGGTGGCCGCATTGTCTAAATTGTCATTCTCTCAGAGACTAGACTGCCGATGTTGGGGAAATGGGATTCGATTACCAGTCAGATCTACTGAGGGTTGCTTTTCATAAACGGTTTTCTGCTCTCTCTTCATGCTAATGCTGGTAGATTTTCTTTAAAATCTTAACTTTTTAGTATACATTTTGAAGGTGGTATAGTCAAATTGTAGTTATTCTAGGTATTTTTTATTATATTTAACTAATGGAGTAGAAATGAGGAAGGTAGCATTTTAGAGGTAATCTACCCTCATTAACGGGGAGAGAGAATATGTATTGATAAGTTAACTAAAGTAAAATTTTAGATTAATCCAAAATATAATTTAGAAAAGTTGTATACCTAGAATTGTTTAATTAGCTCTTTATATGATGATAATATTACTATTGAAAAAGTGTACAATATTAAGAAAGATGTCTTACCCCAGCGTCCTACATCTGATGTGGACATTTTAACATCATCATGTAGCGAGCGCCATTATAGTAAAGGGCTATCCTAGTCAGCACATAGTAGTGCCGCGGCATCTTGCTCTTACTCAGATCGCAAACCTGACATCCATAACATAAATATAGCAGAGGTTTTTCCTCGTGAGCCTGAGGAATTATAGACCGACATCTTTAAGCTTGTATAAATAATAATAATCTCTGAAATAATTTATAATCAGGATTTAAAATGGATTTTAAGAAGTATTAAATCTGAATCCCTCCTTTAGTTTCACAAAACTTTTCTATGAAAAAATGACATTCATTCTTAGTGTGAAAAGTTACGTAACACGGAGGGGAGGGGGGCTAAAAAGGTAAGAAAAAAAAGCGTTACGTGGTTTATGGAAGACCCCTTAATAATTAATCAAATTAAGGTGGTGGGTATGTAGGGGACGCGAGTTAAGAGGAGTGTTTTTGCAATTTTTATAGCAAAACATATTTGTGGTCATAGTAGATCAGTTTAAATCTAGAGTTTAATTTTCTTCATATGGTGATATCAACAGTTCCTGAATATTGGTCACAAACATAGCGGCATTGGATGATAAACTTTTAACATGAAGAGGAAAAGTTGTCATTTATTCCAGAGCAGCCTTAAAATAATGATATTCAGCAACGATAAGAAAATTAAACTCTATGTTTCTACTAGAATAATATTTGATTTATTTTGAACATAAAATTTGTTTTGTTATAAAAATTGCAAAAATACTGCCCTTAACTCATGTTCCCTCCACTCCCACCTTAAAGAGGCTGGGTCGAAGAGTAATCTATTGACTGTCAAGTTGTACTCTGCATTTGTCTGATTAAAATATATTTAAATTAATGATTTTAAAGTTATTTTGATTCATTCAATTGAGTTAATTTAATAAACACTATTTCTGAAAATAATAGTTAATCGAAACTACACTATAGAGGAGAAGGTGATATTATGGAACCCCTCCATTTCAGACTGATAGAGGTGAACTCTAGCGGATTGAGGCTGAACTGCATTAGGCAGCCAT
Organism: Timema genevievae; assembly: GCA_902155825.1. Lineage (NCBI taxonomy): Eukaryota > Metazoa > Arthropoda > Insecta > Phasmatodea > Timematidae > Timema > Timema genevievae. The sequence goes on along the minus strand of CABFWO010000869.1, from coordinate 36,919 downwards.
CCATAGCAAGGGGAGGACGCCTCCCACTTCAGTTATGCGTTTGCGCTCAGTGACACAGAACGTTTGTGTTTTTCGCAATTCCAAACTTTTGAATGGTAAGTGCATTTAATTATTTCTAAAATATAAATCAGGTAGTTGTATGTTCACTAGTGCATGTGTCACGTTCTATAGGCCTAGGGGTACATGTTAATCTGTCTGATGTTCACGTTTTTAAAGTTTGGTGTCGACAGAAATTAAGTTAATCCAAGATGGCGATGCGTGAAATACGGACCCCATTGGTGCTTTTAATATGGAACCCGACTCCTCTGGGGTTCCATATTACCCACAAATTCAAACCATGGAATATTTTTTTGTAAAAGTATGTGTTAGATGAATGAAAAAAAAGAAAGAAACTGAAAAAATTAGAAATAGATACCTAACCCTATAGCTAAGTAGATCTAGCTAAATTCTGAAGTTATTTTGGTTAAAATAACTGTTCTGGATAGATTTTTTTTTAAATTTTCAGATGCCTAGAGCCCAGCCGAACAAGCCAAAGAAAATCCCCAAGAGACAAACATGGATCCAGGAAAAAATGGCAGAGGCAGTGAGTATGGTAAAGGACACGAAAATGGGGCTTAATAAAGCTTCAAAATTTCATGAGGTGCCAAAAACTACTTTGCAAACTCTCTCTTTGCAATCAGACATTCGTCCGGAGCAATTTGTGAAAAAAACACTAGGCAGAAAACCAATTCTTCCTGAGAATTTCGAAAAAGAGCTGGTGGAAAATATATTGTTGATGGAGGCCATATTTTATGGGCTCACAAGATTGGATTTGAGGAGAATGGCGTTCCAGCTAGCTACGAGTAACAAAATTCCAAATCAGTTTAAAGAGGGGGTTGCAGGAAGGTCTTGGCTAGATCATTTTTTGAGCCACCATAAGCAACAGCTGTCGGTTCGAAGACCCACAGGAACGTCATGCTCCCCATGCAAAAGGCTTCACCAAAGAGATGGTTCTGCCATTTTTTTGACCTCCTAGGACCAGAATACGAAAAGCATAGATACGAGGCTGACAGGATCTGGAATGTTGACAAAACGGGGCTCATTTTCGTGCAGTTCAAAGTGCCACAAGTTATTGGGTTGAAAGGGAAGCTACAAATTGGTGCTTTGACTTCGGCAGAACGTGGATCACTGGTAACAGTGATTTGTGCTATGAGTGCTGGGGAACTTTCCTGCCTCCAATAATAATTTTTCCTCGGAAAAATATGCCCGACCAGGGCCATTGGTAGAGCCCATCCCTCGAGATGGTTCAGGCTACTTTGTTCACACAATGGTTCGAACATTTCCTAGCTAAGACGAAACCTATCGCAGCATCGCCCGTTTTTCTTATTCTAGATGGGCACTATCCCCACACCAGGAATATGGATGTCATTGAATTAGCAAGGAAGAACCACGTTGCAATAATTTATCTGCCACTTCACACAACACACAAACTACAACCGCTAGATAAAACATTCATGGGACCACTCAAGACGTACTACAGCGAGGCAATACGTCAACACACAATTCATGAAGAAAAACGTCTCAAGCCTTATGACATCGCAAAACTTTAAGGAACTGCTTATCTACAGTGCACCAATGGCTCATATGCCGTGAATGGTTTCAGAGCCACTGGCGTCTGGACATTTAATAGACACGTTTTAACAGATGCTGATTTCATTGCTGCAGATCATGCTGACATTGAGAATACACCAACTGATGTCATGATGCCACGAACACCAGGGTCATCCTCAATCTCTGTCACCCCACAACGTCAAAGTACTCCATGCCTTACAACAACAACCCCAACCACCAGTTCACGTCCTGGAAGTTCAGGATGGACATAATCTGTTTCTCCTAGGGATATTGTGCTAATTCCTCAGCCAAAAAAGAAAAGATTAAACAGAGGCAGGAAACCGAGCTCTTCTAGCTTGATTACAGGCTCTCCCTACAAGACAAATTTGGAGGCGTCCATGGCAAAACCTACAGACACAAAACCACCAAACCGGGGAAAATGTTCGAGTCGTGGCAGGGGACGTGGAAGAGGAGCAACATCGACTTCTGTGCAAAAATATGAGCCTTCAAAAGGCCAACAAGAGGCAAAACACCCTAGGTAAAGCGACAACGCATCAGCAGCAGTTCAAGTGATGATGACTCGATTGACATCCCCTCATCTGTTTACTCTCCTTTCGACTTGCCTGACAAGGAGACACCCCCTTATAAAGATGACACTGATTGTCTGTTTTGTGATGGATTGTCTGCAGATGATGTTCATGGGGAGGTGTGGGTGCAATGCCTAACCTACACTATGTGGGCACACAAAGATTGCGCTGATGTTGAAAAGGAGCATTACATTTGTGATTTTTGTAAATAGTTAGCTTCTTCGTTGTACATTTCTCTTTTTTTTATTATTAAGGCATTTTTTCAATAAAACACATTGGAGTAAATGATTTTGTAATTTACGAGGCGTGTTTTTTTAAAAGTAAGTACCGTTTTGAAATTCGGCTGCTGCAGCGCTGCGGCTGCCATTCCGCGCATGCGCGTAGAGTACCTCCATCTGTTGGCTAGCCACAGACGCCATTACGGAAGTATTCGACCGTGTTTACCTCTGTTTGTGAGTGTTTAAAATGGCTCAGTCAATAGAAAATCCCACCGACTGTGAAATACGCTCTGTTATTCATTTTCTTCATGCAAAAGATGTGAAAGAGGCTGAAATTCATCGGCAGATCAGTGAAGTGTATTGAGAAAGCATTATGAGCGAAGGAATGGTAAGAAAATGGGTTAGAGCATTTAAAGATGGCCGCACGAATGTGCATGATAAGGAAAGAAGTGGGTGACCTTCTGTCATTACTGAAGACTTGGTGCAGAAAGTTGATGGAAAAGTTCGAGAGAGCAGACGCTTTACGATTTCATCTTTATCTAATGAGTTTCCTCAAGTTTCAAGAAGTGTTCTTTATGGAAATGTGGCAGACCACTTAAATTATCGTAAGTTGTACTCACGCTGGGTACCGAAAATGTTGACTGAGGTTCACAAAACCAAACGTTTAGCCAGTGCGTTGACTTTCCTTGAGCAATACAGTGATTTTGGTGATGATTTTTTAAGCCAAATTGTCACAGGTGACGAAACATGGGTGGCTCATGTTACGCCGGAATCGAAACAACAATCCATGGAATGGCGGCATTCAACATCACCCAAGAAAGTGAAGTTCAAGAAAACAATTTCAGCCCGAAAAATCATGTGTACTGTGTTTTGGGATAGGAAGGGGGTGTTGCTCGTTGATATTTTGCCTCGTGGTGACACAATACATTCTGAGACCTATTGTGAGACCTTAACTAAACTGCGCCTTGCAATTCAAAACAAAAGGCGTGGCATGCTGAGTAAGGGGATTATTTTGCTTCATGACAATGCCCGTCCACATGTGGCTAATCGTACCCAAGATCTCATCACATCATTTGGCTGGAAACAACTTGATCACCCTCCGTACAGTCCCGATCTAGCGCCTAGTGACTACCACTTGTTTCTGCATTTTAAAAAAGCATCTTGGTGGTCAGCGCCACGACGATGATGATGAACTCAAAACGGCCGTGTTGCAGTGGTTATCAAATCAGGCGGCAGATTTCTATGAGGATGGAATTCAAAAGCTGGTTGTACGATATGACAAGTGCCTTAATATTGGTGGAAATTATGTTGAAAAGTAGATTAAAGAACAGGCTTTCACGTAAAAATAAAATTAATAAAAAGTACACTTGGTGTATTTTTAATTTCAAAACGGTACTTACTTAAAAAAAACACGCCTCGTATTCACTTTTTTGCACTTTTCTATTTGTTTTTGGATACATTAAAGCATTTTTTTGAAAAACATACAGTGGGGTTCCATATTACCACCCGGCTTCCCAAATACTACTTTCTGACTTTTTTACAAAAGCCTTAAAAAACCATACTTATAGAGTTATGCTAGCGAAAAATCCAATTAGGAACATTTAGTTTAATATTTACTAGTACTTTTAACACAAAAAATGTGGCCGTAGTTATGATACCTTGTTTACATTTCACTTTAATGAGAATGAAGATCCATAATACCACCTTCTCCTCTAGCTTTCTCACGAATGGATATATCTGACAGCTAGAAAAAGTTAATGTATCTACCTTCACTTATCTATACGTCAAATCATGTGATCTGCAGATGTCACTTTTGATAGATCCTATCAATACCTATAAATTGTACTAACAATTAATAATAATGATAATAATAATTCGACCTCGGTAGTCTTGGGGTAAAGTGCTCGCCTCAATACCTTATCTGTATGGGTTCTAACCCAGTCGAGGTCAATGGAATTTTCTTGAGTATAAAAATCCGTAGCACAACTTCCTTCAAAGAGGAAGTAAAGCTGTTGGTCCCATGTTGATTGTGGCATGTAAAAGAACCCTGAAAGGTATGTGAAAATACCTTAACCAGCTAAATTGGTAGGTTCTTTCACTCTCGCTCATAGGAATTCTCGTGTGCTGATATAATCAGTTGGTTTAGAAAGTACACGTTAAATACCACCAAAAAAATCCAGTAAAATATTATCAATGTTTACGACAGTATATATGTTCATATTTTATAAAACCCGGGGGGGCAACCCTGCCACACGTGGCAAATTGGCCAGAAAAGTGTTTTGAGTTTGAATTTTCCAGCTCTCACAGCAAACTAAACTCTTTCCTGACGGCGTCTGCTGGTTCTAATTTTACATTTCCTGCATATTTGAAAGCAGTCAACTTTCTGAATGAGTCAGAAACGCTCCTGTCCAATATTCTCCTCCACTCCCTTTCCCAACACTTCGTTCCATCTCTAACTTCAGATAAAAGTATTGTCAAATTCAGCATTAAATTGTCTTACATTTTCAAGTTGAACAAATTTTATCATTTGAGTCTGAGGAAGTTGTAACTGAGTAGTCTAAGTGTAGAAGCTTTGATTAAACTTGTCCAAACAGCGGGTGCTGTTTTAAATGTAAGATTGATCAACCTAATTTCTCTATTCTTACATTCGCCACGCCTGCGGCTACAGTGAAACATATATTAGCCAACTCTGTTTTATAAAGTGCTCTAAATGTCAATCCTTAAGAAAATCAAGGTATAATCAATGTGCTGGACATTTGGGTCGTTAGGCCGGGAAATGTTATGTTTAGGGTCACGATCATACAAGTTTGGGAAACACCGATCTAGACATGCTAATATCATCAAAATTATGTAAAATATATTTTATTTGTTGTTAGTGATCATAAAAAAAATTTAGAAATTTTTTCATAATCTACTTTTTTTTAAATAAAGGTTTAAAATGTCCTTAAATTGAAAAGACTCTTAATAGGCAATTTTATTCAAATCCACTTTGGTGGTCGTATTCTCTAAGACGCCATTCTCGCAGTAGACTAGACGCCCGATGACAGGGAGATCGAGATTTGGAACTTGGTCGGGTGTACTGAAGGTGGTTTTTTGTTTGCCACTCTCCTTTGACGCAAATGCGGGTAAACTTCCTCCAAATATAACCAAAACCATTAGCGTAATTAGTATATAAGCGTATAAGCCGAAAAGTTGTTAAGATTGTTCAAAATGATAATATATTGTATATATATAATAATTTGGAAAGTTCACTACATGTTTATATCCTGTTCAACATTAAAACTAAGTTCAAAATAAAAATATGACGCCATAAATATTCTAGCCTTGATTAATTATCATAGAATATCACATTTTAGTTGGGGTGGGTATTAAACAAACTATCAATGAGATTAAAAACCCCGCAACTGTGGTGGCTATGCAATCTAAAACGTCGTGTTCACAATAAACTAAATCACCTGCAACGATGGGGGTGATTTCCTATATATAATTTGTTCACTGTGGTTTATACCACCCTCTTCCCACTTTAATGCCGGTGCACATTTCCTGAACTACTTTCCTCATCCCTACCATTAAACTTAATCCATTAATAACCAATGTGTTAAAGGTGTAACAATTAACGAAAACGGAAATCTTTACAAGAAACGGAATGAAGAAGATACGGGAGGGAACTCTTAAAACCCCAAAATGGGTGTCAATGGGTCAGTCTCCATCCCTTATCCTCCAATCTGGGGGTTTACCGGCCCCTGTTGGAGCCAAGAGCGCTGAGGCTTATAGGAGACTACGGTTGGAATCTCGTGACTGGCCTTTATAAGAAAATAATAGTAACCTAATTTATGTATCTTTACTGCTCGTTCGGCCTGTACACAGCCTACACGAAATAATCTAAGGTCACAGGATGAGGAGGAAAATTGCCGGTGTTTATTTGGAGAGAGAATGTAAAAAACACCAAACTACAATGGTCGGGATTGTACCACAGTTTCTCTGACCTTAGTCAGGAGTGCTAACCACAGCGCTGGCCTTGGCAGCTGGTGTAAGACTAGAGTCTTCCCTGTGACTAACAACAATCCAGACTATACAGAATGTTCGGAAACTCAAGAGCCCAAACTGCACATATAGCTTGTTTGAACCAAAGTAATACAAAATCCCTAGACACATTTACATCGGGAAAACTGGGTAGCTGTCCACCCCCTTAAATCAAGTAAATACATAAAAACACTTAACCAAAAGCAGAAATAAAATGTTCGCGGGGAAAATTAAGTTTGGACATAATTGGTTTTGGAATCCCTTAAATGTGGCAACACATACCACACCAGTATGCCTTTATTAAGCTCTCTTACTCTAAGTTGATCAATATGTACATAGAATCAAATTTCCCAATATGTCCATTTTAGCGTTCGCAAACTCAAAAATCTAATTTCTGATTTTAAAAAATGAGCCTCAATGTCTATCAGAAATTTGTAAATTTGTAAAGAAGCAAAACCCTCATCTATCATTGAAGGAAACAGGCAATACACATTCTGCTGCCACCAAGCTCAATTCATTTTTACTGTCACTCTGATAGCCAAGTATTCTGCCTTAGTGGAACCTGTGGTAAATGATCTAAGATCTAAAAGCCTGGACCTGCTCCAATGTTCACAGCACATCAAATGGATCCTTAAAGTGATAAATCACCGCAATGATGCAGAGAAATTTACTACAGAGCTCGTAGAGGATGCCTACAAGATTGCCGAGGAAGTTGGAGTTGAATTGACTGTGTCGAGATCTGTTGTAAGACAGCAACATCACTCCAACCCTCCAGCGTTTAGCCCTTTAGAGAAGTGATTCTCAATTTGGAGTACGCGATGAAGCGGTGGAATTATTGTTCAAGTAGTATCCAGATTGTACAGTAAGCAACACTGCTAGTAAATGTGTGGTGAAGCGCGATGATATTGATAATATTGATAATTTTGTTAGATTTGTTAGTATACCCATTATTATACCACAATATTGTGTATCTGTACAAGGGTACGCCAGTTATATAAATATTCCCAGAGTGTACGTGAAGCATACAAGTTTGAAAACCACTGCTTTAGAGTATTGGAAGAGATCCTTAATAATGTCTTACTTGCTCTTTAGTGTTTTGGTCGGATAGTTCTATTTAGCACAACTCAAGTTATATACGTATCATAGACCAAGGGCCAGTTTCCTAGTCAGATTTAGTACGCCTCAAGTGCGGCGCTATACTAAATACAAGACGTCACCTACCTGAAATTGAATGGAATGGGCCAGTTTCATANGTCAGATTTAGTACGCCTCAAGTGCGGCGCTATACTAAATACAAGACGTCACCTACCTGAAATTGAATGGAATGGGCCAGTTTCATATGCGAAACATTTCAGGTAGGTTTCATATGCGAAACTGGCCCATTCCAGTTGGCTCTAGGTAAGTGTCATCCTGTATTTAGTATCGACTCGCACTTTAGGCGTACTAAATCTGACTATGAAACTGGCCCCAAATAAGTATACTGCATGGATATTGTTAGGGGGGAATGACAGAGAGAGTACAGCGTCAACCATATCAAGGACAGGTAAGGTTCTGTGACCTTCACAGGAGTTTGTCTGCTACATGTTTAGGGATGTAAGCTCTTGGGTCAATACTGGAATCTAGCAACTTTAGAAAACATGAAGGTTCAGTTACATATATCGCCTGCATCGTTGGACACAAAGAATGAGGCGTCAACCTCTTGAAGTATGTTTTGCTGGTGATGTGAAGGTCGGGCTACGAATCCCGCCGGCCAGGTGAAATTAGTTTCTTCCTGGAGGATTTTTCGACTCTCCCTTCACACAAATTCGGGTACATTTCATCAAATTCAACCATCCTCATTACTACGCCATCAGCGTATATATACGAAGACCCCACACGGATAGTAAGACGCGAATTAGGTACACAAATACAAAAGCGCCCTTCCTTTGATCAATGATCCTTTAGCCTGCTGAACAAACTTGACTTTTGTTTGAGAACTAATATTGTCCCTCTTGACAAACTATTTCTATTTTCGACAGAACGTCATTACTGAGCCGAGCTTCCCACAATACATATAGATGTATATATATACATACATATGCGCGATTGATTTCCCCTGCTAGGCAGAAACATTCTGCCATTCTCATTTGAAAGTTTTAAAGGTTAGAAGTTCATCCATACACGACTATATAAACCTCGCTTACATGTTCTGAACAAATTCTGAACCAGTTTTCATTAGAAGAGTTGAGATTGAAATGTGGAAAAACAGTTTTTTTTATATGTCGCGTTTTATTCCCCGTCCGGGCTATTCACGTGTTTCCACTAAAGTGGTATGGATCAGGAAAGTAGAATTTATAAGTATTGTACGTGAAGGGAAATTGGGGAAATAATTTAGTTTAAAAAAACCCAGTTAAACCCAAACAGGATTTGAACCCAGATCTTTCCGTCATCAGCAAACCAGGCTAGATGAAAATGACGTATTTGTCTGCGTAGCCACCGGTGCGTGTTAGCTTATGTCCCATGGGATGAAATAATGTTACTTTGAAATAATTATGATTCATTGCCGATAGAGCCAGGCAGTCCCTCCAGGTGCTCAAACCGGGCCCAGTACCAGGAGCAAAGCGCAGCCCCCCACCCTTCACCCCTTTATTTGTACTTCTCGACTTCAGTGGCGACGGAAATGTATATGTCTAAGAAAGTGAGGGGTGGGGGATTAAGGTTTTTTTAAAGGGCTTTGACCCCCAAATCATAGGGGGTTTCGGGAACCCCAACTCAGCAAATGTTTGAAAGTTGGCTACCCTTAGAAGATATTTGGCATGAGCCTCGTTTGATTTTTCAAAAATTAGACTTCTCTGTATACTATTTGGAGTGGCCCTCCCCCATAAAATTTGTGAAATTGTGATACCTCTAGAAGGTATTTTGAGTGGTCATTTCCCGGAAATTTGTTGATCTAATGTCGCTAGAAGTGGTCTTCCACCCAGTAATTATTTTAAAATCGCTCTTAAAGGTATTTGGAGTGGTTTACACCTGACGTTTATTTGAAGATTCGATGCACCCAGAAGCTATTTATAGTGGTCTTCTTCCAGCAAATGTTGGGAAGTTAAATTCTTTCAGAAGCTATTTGTAATTTTATACAAGGCCATTTTCTGCTTAATCTTCGAGAATATCAAAGGGAGTGAAATAAACATTGAGTGGGACAAGTTTATTCTTTTAATGGGGAGAAATGTCCCCCTTTCCCTTGATACACAACCCCTGCTGAAAATGTTTGTCACTTTTACAAACAAAAGCAATGTACGCAAACTAATGCGTAACTTGACAATGAAATTGTATGCACATGATATAATACTTAAATTTATATTGAACTTGAAATATTAACCGACACTCTTCACGTGCCAAATTTAATTTCAGTCAAAAATAAGATTCTGTGAAACTTCCGAGCACTTCGAAACGAAGAACAAGACTGTTTTGAACCAATCATATCATTGTGACAAATGCTATTATGTTCCTTCGGAGGAAATCTCGGCTGGATGGGTGGGCATGCACTCACTGTTCCTTAGTATGGATGAGTATTTTATTGTTTATCATTTTTGTTTTATTTTATATTTTCTTTTCTTTCATCTACTACAATTCTTGAAAAACTTGTGTACCTTTATCCCGGACCTTGATACCAATAACCCTACCCTCCCTCTTGGCGGGCCCGTAGCCAGGTATATACGCACTTGACTTTGAGTAAAGAGTCCAGGTTTAAATCTCGACTCAGTACCATGTGTGATATCGACACTGGTGCATTCTCTTAAACGACACCTTCATAATCTGCCCCCTGTACCGACAAGTTTAGAAATATATATCTCATGAATGAATACATCAAATTGAACTATTCTTCTAGATAAACCAGCTGAACTAGTTCGATGCCTTGACGTAAACTAGTTCAAAGTGAACGGCACATTTTAGGCTGTGAAAAGTGATTGACTAAACTAAACATACTAATCGGTGAACACGTGGACGAAACGTCAAGCTCCTCTAGTCTAGTTTGCCGGTAATGGAGAGGTTGGGGTCCAAATCCCATACGGGTGTACAGAAGTTTATTTTTTAATTTCATAAATGGTTTCCTACTCTCCCGCCACAAAAGTGTGGGTATATTTCCTCTAAATTCTATATTTCTCAGCCCTACCTCATTAGTGAGATTATATTAAAATGAGTATTGTCCGGTAAGATATTAAGACGCAATGGGAAAAATACCCAACTGAACTACAAGCTGTAGGCAATGAACTAGTGGATGTCTGAGCTAGACAAATTAACTGAATCCCTGTGAACTATTCCCAAGTGTGTCATCCAACCTGAATGCCCCAATCCAGTGGTTTTCAAACTTGTATGATTCACGTACCCCCTGGGAATATTTATATAACTGGCGTACCCCTTGCACAGATATAAAATATTTTAGTATAATAATGGGTATACTATAAAACATCTATTTTTATTTGTTTCTAGTTACAGTTTACTTTACACAACTACATATATTAATAAACACAATAAATGACATAATTTATTGAACAAAACTATCAATAGTATCAATATCATCGCGCTTCACCACTCAGTTACGAGCAGTGTTGCTTACTGTACAATCTGGATACTACTTGAACAATAATTCCACCGCTTCATCGCGTACCCCACTTTGAGAATCACTTGGCCTAATCCATTAGTTCGCTCTTACCTGGCGTCCAACAGGAAGTATCCAGGGAGTCTTCAGGAAGTGACGACCCTGGCCCATGGGAACCATACAGTTCCGGTTACCCCCCCACATCACAAAAACAACATTCATACGCTCTTTCTCGCTTGGCGGGATGACCTACAAACCAACCTCAGAGGAGACGAACTAAGAATTACTATAGCAACGTTCAAATCTCGATTGATGAAATGATCTTCATTAGTTCTCGAACAAAATATCGATATAGGCCCTTCCCCCACACAAAATAAAAAAACCACTTCGTTTGGTTGAGAAGCTCGCCTAAACGACACAGGTCCAACAACACGTCGCAAGGTCCGACACTCAAATAACGCCGACCGTCGTTAGACAGTACTAGAGTCTGTGAGAAGCGCACATGCGCACAGGTGTGTGTTGTTTGGTCAGGTAGGGAGGGGAAAAAGTGTGTTCTCCCTCCACACAGGTGGGGGTGGTCGACCGGTCGATATAGACCTCCACCAGGTGACTGAATATCGATCGTATTGTTTTGTTAGCTGCTGTTGTAAACAATATCAGTGAGCATTGGTCGGACTGTACTAGAAGTTGATTAGTAAATATTCATGTTAATAAACGTGTACTTTTTAAACAAAGAGATGTGTCATATATAACATTAACACCTCGGCTACTATAGTCAGTAATTGAACCACGCACTAGGGCTAAATAACAAACATCTAGATCTACACTTACCTCAATATTTGGGCACCCCTTAAGTTCTTTATATCCGCAATTTGATCCGTGTTTTTAGTTCAAGTATTTAACGTGCACCTTCTAAACACACATATTAAATCAGCACATGACTTACAAGCTAAATTACCCTAATTACACCCAATACCAACAACTAGATATTTACCAAAGTTTTGAGGAGAATCCGTTTATAAATAGTGAATATCTTCGTCAGTACCGATCTGAGTCGAACCAGACTCCTATAGAATTGTGGTCAACGACTCTAACCATTTATTCACGGTGAGAGGCGTATTGCTACTGAATAACTTACTAAATATATATTTAAGTGTCCATCCTATTACATATGTATACTATCCAGGTGGTGTTTAGTGTTAGCTGCCTTGTTAAGTTTGTAAACTCGTGTGTTAGATGTAGTCCCGCGTTTATAAAGTGCATGCATGATAACTTCTATCAACAATACACATCCACGTTAATTATAAGGAATTACTAGAGGTACTTACCATCACTCGAATAGTCTCTGTAAAATCTTAAGTAAGAAACAAACACATTTGGTTGACATTTATTTATATGAGTCGCTTTTAAAGTAATTGAGAGAATTGGTTTCTTTTGTTTTCGTAATACGAAATTTCGTATGAAAAAAAGTTAGGTTCTCTTTGGTTCCATAGAGGTAGGACACAAAGTGATGAGAGTGATTAGATCCAGTGAGCAACGTGGAAAATTGAGTTGATTCTAATTAATACGTACCGACATAATATGTTTTTGTTTATGATCACAACATATATGAACAAAGTAGAAACCAGAGCTGTATTTAGAAATCTATTTGGGAAGAGAAGTTGCATAGTACGGGTTGAAGTCCCCCAACAGGAAATGGTGAGGATATTTCTTAAACATTAAATCCCTCTTAAAGCGTTGTTTAGAGCAGTAATATTCAATCTGGGGTACATTTTATTTTATTTGAGGTAGGGCCTATTTAACGTGCACTTTTTGAACCGACTGATTACATCAGCACAAGAGAATGTCTATGAGCTAGAACGAAAGGGCCTGCCAATTTTGCCGGAAAAGGTTATTTTAAAATACTTTTCAGGGTTCGTTTACATGCCACAATCGATATGGGACCGACAGCCTTACTTACCGTTCGAAGGAGGTTGTGCTACGGTTTTTTTCGCTCAAGAAAAATCCATCGACCCCAGCTGGATTTGAACTCACAAAATTCGGATCCGGAGGCGAGCACTTTACCCCAGGACCTCTTGTTTTGAGCTGGGGTATACGAAGATATCTTAGGGTTAGATAACATTTAAAAGATATAATTATATATGCAGTGCTTAACTTCTGACAGAACGTGGTGGAACGGCGTTCCGGTACCTCTATTAAGGCAAACACGAAATTCATTCAAACACAATCACATTATGGTGCATTTTAAAACATTTTCTTCTGTTTTTAGAAGAAAATAATGGCTTAAAACACGTCTTTTGAAGCTTAGATTTTAAAAAAATTGGGGGGCGGAGGGGGTGAGGTAGTGCGTTCCGGTGCCTAAAATTTTAGAAATCAACCGCTGTACATATGTATATATGAGTCGGTGAATTTCAAAACTGTCCCTAACCAAAATTAAAAAAAAAATTGAGTTAGTGGTGGATTAAGATTCAGTTGGCATACCTGCAGCTAGAAATGTCCTTTATTTATTTAGTGTTAAGATATGAGGTCTTTTTCTAAACTGTCATCCCTGAAAGTTTTTTCAACAAAACTTTCCTTATCCAGCTTAAAAATTATTTGTCACAACTTCTCTTTTCCTGCATTAGTCTATTTCAGACTACAGCTATGTTTTCAAAACTGTCCTTATCCAGAGCTTGCAGTATCTCATCTCGTTTACTTCGACACGCTGTTTACGTAAACGGAAAGCTTGATAATCACATTAACGTACCTTGTTCTTTCCTGGATTATATACATATTACTTTCATTTCTATCTTAGGAATATCACGCTGTCGTGTTCAAAATCTGTGCCGAAAACATCTTGCAACTGGAGCTTCCCCTATGGAATGCAGAGGAGAAGACAGGCACAGCCGTAGATTTGAGGTTAAAAGGCAATCAGATATAAAGTACATATCATACATATCGAACCTGAAACCTGTAGAATCCCACAATACAAGGAACAAGTCAAAGCGACAGTACCTTCCTTGTGAGCTTAACATAAAAAACTTTGGCGGAACTACAATAAAAATCATATTGACGATGTGGCTTACAAAGTGAAGTACTAATTTTTTAGACAAATATTCCTCTATAAGTTTAATATCAGTTTTAAAACGCCAGCTACTGACGTAAGTTCTACATGCCTTCAACTAAAAAAATCAAATTCAGCAAGCTAGTACAGCCTCAGAGATAAAATCTGATCTCATCATCCAGTTGAGGGTTCATAATTTAAAAACTAAAGCATTTTACAACCAACTTAATGAAAAAGAAACGAAAATAGCTATTTTATTCTATTATGATTGCCAAAAAAAATCTGGCTCTCCCCCAAGTGCCCGACCAGGCTGTATACTATAGTAGGCAACTATACTACTATAATTTTATGGTTTGTCGTGGGCACTAAAAAGCAGCACAGAATATTGACACAGTTACCATCTGTGCCCGGATGGAAAATGAGAGATATAAAGGTTCCAATGAAATCGCTTCAGAAAATGACCTTAAGAGTATCATACATAAGTGAAAATTTCCCATTTTGATCATTTCTCCGCAACTATTTGAAATACGAAATAACTTATCATAGTAAAGTTGTAGTGCTGTTAAAAATATATATAATTTATTTGGAATATTATTTTATAAAACCAACCGTTTCTGAGCTATAACTAAACATAATCAATTTTTTTTTCATCTCTTTGAAAACAAAAATTGATTATTAAGCTCTTTGGTGGACAGAGATATTCCTCATTTATCAATGTTTACATAAGGGTGTAAATTATTTTATTTATATGTTCCTTGGTGGACAGAGATATTCCTCTTTTCTCAATATTTTCATAAGAGAGTATATTATTTCATTTATATGCTCTTTGGTGGAACGTTTCTGCAACAATTTATGTTATTTAGTTTCACAAATCTTACGAAATTTATTAAATATCTCTATTTTAAGATAAGATAGAAAGTCTGCGGTGCACCGTAACATTTATTATATATATATATATAATACATTTTATATATATAAATAAACAGAAGTAGTTTAGTTTTCTGTCGTGCCATATACAAACTATTTCAGGTTCGTGTATATTCTGTTAAAAGTATTTTAGTAGTGAAATTAAATTTCAAACAATTTTACTGCTTCGAATTGTATTATTATTATTATTTGGAAAACAAAATTTTGTTGGTTGAGACCCATAACTATTTTATTTGGTTATGGCTGCCAATATTAGTGCTACTTATTTTAATACAATTATAGTTGGTTCTTATTTGACTTTTGTAATATTTGTTAAAGTTATCAATAATAAAATTGGCCTATGTTAAAGTGACCTATCTTTTGTTTTTATTAATGTACAATTTTTGCACTCACATTATTAAAATTCCGCTAAAATCAAAAATATCTAAATAAATTTTGACATAATTGTGTCCTCCCCTCCGTCATTTTTATAATTACTTTTTTTTTCTAATATACGTATTTGATAAGACTGATAACCCTAGGTAGCAGTATTGGAATGTACACGTCAGGTATAATCTGATTACAACGGAAAGGACTTTACCAAACACTTCATTAACAATAGAGAAACTGTCACCAGTGGTCACGTGGTCTAACACGTCGGTATCACATTTACTGTATTTATTTTTTCACCACGTCTTAGTAGCAGACCGGTCTATCCGCATTTAACCACACAAAGACTATAAGGATAAGAGCTACGACTTAAAGAAAGATGAACTCTACACTCAATAACCATCATAAAGAAACTATTGACTTCCAACTCCCCACAATACCTTTCTTCACGTATTCGCTCACTCAACTCTAATAATAATTTCAACACTCGATCACAAGAAAACTCAACTTTATTCATTCCCTTTCATAATTCCAATCATTACTCAAATTCTTTCACTGTTTCAGCTTCTCGTTCATGGAATACCATAACTAACGATGTAAAGAAATTAGAATTGAATGGTTTCAAGCGAAAAGTCGCAAATAAGCTGCGTGTGGAAGCTCATTCATGAGATTGAGGAGTGTGAGACGTGATCATACCTTGTGTGTGTGTGTGTGTGTGTGTGTGTGCGTGCGTGCGTGCATTTTCATATTACATAATCCTTGTGTATCTTAGCTCTAGTGTTTATACCTTTTTTGTGTGTTTTTATATACTATGTCATTTTGTTAAATTTAATTTTAATTGTATTGGTTAAGTGTAAGTGTATTATTATTATTATTATTATTATTATTATTATTATTATTATTATTATTATTATTATTATTATTATTATATAATATAGGGTGAATATACCATCATTTACGTGAAGGCTGATTGGGAGCTCATTTAGGAAAAACACCCTCAGTTTGTAGATAGCGCTGGAAATCTAGCCTCATCCTTCTAGTCACTGGCAAACTAGACTAGACGAGCTAGACGAAATGTAATGGCTTACTGGTGACATGGGTATTGAGGTTCAAATCTTGCCCGGGTTCACTGAATTTTTATCCATATGTGGTTCATCCTTTCTCCACGCTAATGCGAGTGCACGTCCTCTAAATTACCGTTCTCATCCTTAGCCCATAGAATAATTAATCCACCAAATAACCTTTGTTGTGAAGACATATTAACTAAAAAACACACTTTTATTAGCGTTTAAAGCTATCTGCTTTTTTTTTAAAATTAATCTTGAGTCCTGTTTTCTTCGATTTTTGACAGATGGCTGAGCTTTTTGTCAACGGAAGCTTATTTATATTTAGTTTCTTTATTTCTTTCAAACGAAGACTATGGCTTAAACATAACATAATATACTTACTAAAGTACTATCCAAATTTATAGATCTTACGTCCTCCTTGGAAAATATTTCTATCTTTTTCTTTCAAACCGGACTAATAAATAATAGATTGACAGGTCTAAGTCGTCAGTATCACATTTACTGTATTTAGTTTTTCACCGCGTCACTGGGTTTTT